>PVJA010003936.1:0-90333 GCA_004027025.1 Myocastor coypus | reverse complement strand
AGCTATCTCATTGTCCCTAATCCTACTTTACCAAGATGAAATTCTTTTATGAAATTGGTGTATTTAGTACTTACATTTTATTTAGTATTCTATTATCTGTGTTTCTTGGTGCTATCATTCTAGCACTTCAGAAATTTTTGGAATTTCATTGGTTTTAGTAGCAAAGATTGGTTAGTCTCATAGGACAGCTACTGATTTTGTATCATTTTCTGGGTAAAACTCTAGCATAGTAATTATTGCACACTTGAGATACTTCACAGGTAAAAATTTTAGCTCTGAAATATTTCCCAAACATAAGTTAAATGTAGTATTTGTTGATTAAAAGCTATATGAGGGCTGGAGAGATAGCTCAGTGGGCTAAGTGCCTGCTTAGGCAAGCACCAGGGTTTGAGTTCCATCCGCAGCACCACATGCAGTGCTGGCCCTGCCCCTGGGTGAGATCAGTTAGACAAAGTCCAGGCATGGTGGCACACCTGTAATCCCTGTGCTGGGGAGGTTGAAAAGAGGAAGATCGCTATCAGTTCATGCTGGATAGAGAGACCCTGCACAAAAATAAATAAATAAATAAATAAATTAATTAATTAATTAATTAATAAAATCTGTATGTAAATTCTTAAAATTCTGGGCTGGCCAAATAGCTCAGCAGATTAAGGCACCTGCAAGCAGCTACAGAGGCCATGGGTTTGAGCTCCCGGGGTGTGCTGAGATGGCAATTGAGACTGGGTATGGTAGTGTGAGCCTGTTATCCTAGCTCTTGGGAAGCTGTAAACAGGTGTAATGCTATGAGTCTTACCTACTAGTGAGACTTTGAACACCCTGTAAGCCCATCCCTGAAATATAAACATAAATAAATAAATAAATAAATAAGTTTTAAAATGCTCTTTTGCATTTATATAAATCATTACCTATTTAACTACCTTAGAGCTATCACAAAATTTATACCTATTTATTACTTTTATATTTGTTATTATATAACTCAAGTAAATTTAATTTGTCCTGCCACCTTTTTAAGAAAGGGGAATAAAGTACTAAACGTCTACCTCAAGGTATAAGAGAGACCCCAGACACATCACTCAGAGAGCATCTTTTGTTGCCCATAAACTAGGGACCATATTTGATTAACATCTACCTCAAATCTTAGAAATATCAACAGTTAGCTGGTGCAGAGCTGGGCGTGGTGGGGCACGCCTGTAATCCCAGCAATTGGGAGACTGAGGCAGGAGGATCGGTGTGAGTTGGAGACCAGCCTGGGCTACAAAAGTGAGCTGAAGGCCAGCCTGAACTGCATAGCGAGACCCTGTCTCAAAAAAAAAAAAAAAAAGTTAGCGGATGGGGTCTATAAGGAGAAGGCAATGCACTGAGAAAACTCTGCTTCACCACTGCGGCAAATGAAGAAACCACGTTTCCCATGTCTACTTGAAGGAACTCTCAGTGAGGCCTCCTTGTCAAAGCTGTGTCAGCTCCGTAGGAGGCACAGTGCCCTAGAGTGCATCATCACCAGTGGGGTGCCGGTACGTGGATCTTCGTGTAGGTTTGATACTCATTCTATTGGTAAAAGGAAATGCGTAGGAGGGACGCTCCAAATAATTGTGAAATATGCAATGTGTATCCAGATGTACAGAAAACTCCAAAAAGCACACATAACTAAGAAATAATCTGGCATCCCTTCTTTTACTGACTTTTCTTGAATTTTTAAATTCCTAATTAAACTATCATTGCAGCAAATACATTTTTGACCTTATATGGGTACTGGTTCTCTTGTCTATGCTAGTAAGTAGAGCATAAGGATGTGTGTTGAAACTTCACTCCTTAGAAAGATGAATAGATATTTTGCTGTTTGAAGGATAGGTGGTGAATACCACAAGAATACCTGTGTGTGTGTGTGTGTGTGTGTGTGTGTGTGTGTGTTACAATATAATGCCAACATAATAACTGGAAAACACAATATATTTTGACCTACAAAGGGTGATTGAAAAATATGGGGGTGTTTAAATGGAAAACAAATAATTCACTAATCAAAGTGACGCTGCCATTAACCCTTCTGTAAATATTTCCTCTCTTTCACCACTGTTATTCTCTGATTCTTCCCATTTTCTGAAGAAGTTCTGGTGGTTAACTTTTGTGTCTTTATGAATTGTGCAAGAAAATATGGCAATTGCTGCTGCTAAATGTCATCCAGCTCCAAGGGATGGGGACAATAATATGACAGTATGTTTTCACCCCATTGAATCCATAGGACCTGAAGCTGGGTGACTTCTGGCTCATCTCCAGAGTAAACATGGATGGGGTCTATAAGGAGCCACAACCTGTGATGAGCCACGACCCGTGATGCTCACAGAAGAGGACTGCTGGACAGGACTGCTTCAGAAATGGCTGAGAAAGATGAGAAAAATACACTCTTCACAAAAGGAGAAATTTGAGGGTAAAAACAGTAATGTGTCTTGATTGTAATAGTTTTAAAATATGATGTTGACTTTTGCTGTTTTTTTCCTTCACTGAGAAAAAATACCTGACACCCACAATTTAACCACCTAACACTCCAATTATTTAAAGACAAAGTGAACAAAAGCTGCATTTTTTTGTTATTTTTACAAGATAACAGGAAATAGGAACATGACATTTTTATCAACTTCATTCAGTACAAGAGATGAAGGAGTGAAATGACAGCTGCTCGGGACAGTCAGCGGGTAAATATGCTGTGTGTGGGACGCTCAGGTAAACCATTAAGTGGGTGCAGGTGGAAAGGTTCAATTGGTTCATGTTTTCAATTTGTGATCATTTGACACCAGGATAGAGAGGTCATTGTGCAAAGGCATGGAAGAGCACAGCTATTTTGTTCTTCATGGGGGAAAGAGAGCCGGGGTTGCATGCCAGAATAAAAGGAGCCAGGAGTGTACCTGGTTCCTCAAGGCCATCTCTCCGTGACTCCTACAGAGGCACCTGTGCGTGCCCAAGAACGTCCCCAGATCTCATTACCAAGCAGGTTGAAACTCCATCTCAGTCCAAACCGGTATCTACTGTATTTCTCTATTACAACAAATATGTAATTCATATCTTCTACATATTTTTCTTGGTTGTATATAATCAAACAAATAACACTTCTGTTTGTAGCATTGGCCAATTGTGTTTTTTTTTTGTTTTGTTTTGTTTTGTTTTTTTGTACACTGGTCTCCTACTTGCAATCTCTCTTTTTTAGCCTCTAGAGGAGCTGGGATTATAAATGCAGGTCGCCATGTCTGTCTTCAAGTTTCCATGGTGGACTTAGTTCTACCTTTGTCAGTTTGAAACTGCCAATGTGATATTACCGGATGCAGAGTTCAGAAACATTTACATTGGTTAGTGGGTCCTCATTATGTAGTCAATCCTTGTTACTGATTCAGTATCTTGGAGTTTTCCTACACATTAAAATGTGTATTTCTAACTTAATGAGAATGCTTAGAGCTTTGCATTTTATTGAGTGATAATTTCAGAGGGGCAAAATAATCTAAGTTGTGGACAATCTTGGCAGAGTATGCAGGTGTGCATTGGATTACTTATTTCCATTTTCCTACAGGAAATAAGTGTCCTTTCATGGACTATTGAGTGTCACAACTTAAACATTTTTGCACATTTTTCCACAGGTGGCCCTCCAAAATAATCCTGAAATTTTGTTTTATGTCTCTACCATATGCTCATGAAAAAATGGATATGTGAGAAAGGCTTCCATCACTGAGGTATAATGCTTTTCACCACAAGTTTAATGTTAATCAACTATACATTAAGGAGATGCATTTAAACAGACTTTCACATAAAACAAGGTTGCACATTGATCACCTAATAAAAAAGTCCTTATGAAAACTTCACAGGAATCAAACTTTGAACTTTCTTTGCAGGACTGTTTTGAGTTTTCACTAATTGGTGGTTCATTCTGACTTTGTAGAACACCAACACTATGAAAAATGACTCGTTAGTACATAGGATCTTATCATACAAGCAAAAAGATAGAAAGATTTCATCACAAATAGATCATTGCTGGACTGTTGGCTTTATTCTGAGAGAGGGAGAGCACAGGGAGTGTTGTTAGCAGGGATAATAAAACCTAAGTTCTTACCACAGTTGTACTCCTTATTGTCTTGGCAGGCAAATACAAACTTTGTGAGACCCACTGAACTGCTATTTCTCTTTTCCAGGCATTAAAGGGTGGGGTCATGTTAATGGAAAGAAATAATCAGAATATAGATATGAAAATAAAATTCAAGATTAGCTGTTAGGTCCAGGGATGTAGCTCAGTAGAATAAGTGTCTGCCTAGGAAATACAAGGTCCTGAGTTCAATTCCTAGTCAAAAAAAAAAAAAAAAAAAAAAAAAAAAAAAAAAAAAAAAAAAAAAAAAAAAAAAAAAAAAAAAAAAAAAAAAAAAAAAAAAAAAAAAAAAAAAAAAAAAAAAAAAAAAACTGCTGGAATAAAAGTGGTATATGAGAATCAACAACAATCTAGAAAAATTTCAACTCTCTTAGTGTAAACAACTGAAAATTATAAGGAATGCCCAACAAAATCCCAGTTACAGGAAGGCAAAATAATAGAAACGTGGTTTGTATGATATTCAGTGTGATACTGATGCAATACATATTTGCATATGCAAAGTTGGCATAGGATATATGGGTCTTACTCAAAGGAACTTCAAGCAAGTTTGGAAATAATCAGCATAGTTTGGTAAAATTAACTAGGAAATAAAAGGCAGAGTGATAACAAAAGGCTTATTTATTTATTTATTTATTTATGTAGTAAAGGGCATTGAACTCAGGACCTTGTGCTTGCCTGCCAGGCAGGTTCTTATTCTACTGAATCTCCCCCACCCAAGTCTGATTAGTTCTAAGAACTTTTGGCAGAGTTATTTGGGTTTTCTAGGTAGAATAGCATACCATTTGCAAATAATGATAATTTCAGTTCTTTCTCTGTATCCTTTTCATTTCTTTCTCTCCCTGATTGCTTTGGCTAGTGTTTCAAGTACTATATCAAATAGAAAAGGTGGCAGTGAACATCCTTGTCTTTTTTCCCAGTGTTTTAAGGTTTACTGCTGTTCAGTATGACGCTGGCTACTGGTTTATCACATACAGCTTTAATTATATTCTAATATGGTCTTTCTATACTTGTTTTCTTCAAGGTTTTTGTCATCAAGAAGGGCTGGATTTTGTCAGGATCTTTTCTGTATTTATTGCAATAATCATATGTTGACCTGCTTCTGTTTACAATAAGTGTAATACAATATTGTATTACATTCATTGACTTGTACATGTTGAAAGCATCCTTGCATCTCTGGAATTTAACCTAATTACTCATGTTGTATCATCTTTTTTGACAATGTGCTGAATTCTGTTTTCTAAAGCCTTGCTGATGATTTTTACATCTAGGTTCATTAACAAGATTGGCCCTCAGTTTTCTTTTCCAAATTGGGAAACAGGGTGATACTGGCTTTTATAAATGGTTTTGGGAACACTCCATCTCTTTCAATTTCTTTGAAGACCTTGAGACATATTGCTGATTTGGAGTCCTTAAAGGTTTTGAAAAACGCAGTTATTAATCCATTAAGTCTCAGGCATTATTTGGTTGGTAAGTTTTTGTTCTGTTCTGTTTTGTTTTACTTTATTGTGTCAATGTCATTGCTTATTGCTGGGTTGTTAAGCATAGGTATATCTTCTTCAGAAAGTTGTGTTAGTTGTGTGCATCCAGGAATCTGCACATTTCTTTAAAGTTTTCTAATTTCTTGGGATATAATTTTTAAACCTTTAAGGTTGTCCGTACCCACTAAGTAAATATGCTCAAGGGTGTGGTTCAGTTCTGAAATTTCTTTATTATTTTTTGTTTGCTTGCTTGTTTGTTTAATTGATCTATCTCTTTGTGAAAGTGAAGTGTTAAAATCCCCTACCATGATGTGTCTCTGTTTATTTGATATTTTAATTTCCTCAATCTCTGGTTTATGGAGATAGGTGCTCCTGTGTTCACTGCTGTTATGCTTTCGTTCCAATTGGATCCTTCCTGGATTATTCCCTTAGCTAGTATGGAGGGACAATCTTTGTCTCTTCTAATCAGTTTTACCTTGAAGTTTATCATGTCTGACATTAGAATTCCTACCTCTGCTTGTTTTCAACGTCTCAGTGCATGAAGCGTTGTTTTTTCTCCCTTAATGTTTAGTCTATGAACATATATTCTTTATTTCATGAGTTTCTTAAATGCAAAAAAAAAAAAAATTGGATCAGGTCTGCCAGTCTGTGCCTTATAATTGGAGTATCAAAGCTATAGAAATTGCAGGTAAAACTGGAATGTGTTGGTTACTTAGTATCATTGCCTTTTTTATCTATTAGTATATTTTTTCATTTTTCCTTTCTGGTTGTTTTCTTGCTGCTTATCCATTGACCTCACTAGTTTTCTCTTTAGTTGACTCCCATTTATTACATATGTTGAGAATATTCCAAAGTATTTGCTCTACTACTGGTCAATTTCATGACAGTACCTTATTTCTTCATTCTGGATACCTTCACTGGATAAACGTCGATTATGTCATTTGCTTTTCAGTCTTAAGAATACTTCACTCCAAGGCTTTCTGGCATTTGAAATGTGTGAAATATCTACTTTCATTCAAGTTGGTTTACCTTTATGTGCCATTTTGTTCTTGTTTTCCTCTGTTTATAAAATTCTGCTTTTTATATTAAAAATAAAGCTTATTGGAAAGCAGATGTATTTCCAGTATGTGGTGGCAAAGAAAAACACATTGTTTACAATGGCCTTAAAATAAATAGTGGTAACTCTCAACCCAAAATTTACAAGACCTACATATAGAACATTAGAAAACATTGCAGAAAAACTGAAAATTTCAGGGGAAAAAATTAAGGTGAAACACTTGAAAATAACAAATCTCCAAAAAACAATCTGATAATCCAATTCTAACAAAAATTCTGCATTTTGAAAAAAAATTGTCAGGCTTTTCTACAATTGATATAAAAATTCAAATGACTGTGAATCATTAAAACAGTTTTGAAAATGAAGAACAATTTGGGAAGGCTAACATGTTATTTGCAGAGTGAATATGCATTGATATCATCTTATTTATTCAGTCAGATTTTCATGCTAGGGAGACAATATGATAGATATGGGTTGTAATTTATTTAATTTAAGAATTTCATCCATTAACAAAGAATCATGTCTGTTATGAAGTAACTTCATAGAAGTACAAATCATGGTATTTTATTAAAATAATTTTAATGAATATATGCACGGAAATACGTAAAATTCATTGTACAACTAAATGTTGTTTCTTGAATATGGAAATGAGTTATCCTCATGAAATTCTACAGCTTTCTAAGGGGTTTACCTCTTTTGTATAGGTGTATCACATACAGAAATTATATTTATTTTGAGGATCAGTACATACTCCTATTGTATCTTAATCATTTTATATTCACTTTCACTACTGAACTTCCCCTCTCTCCATTTCCAGATTCTGTTTGGATCATCACAAAATCTAATTCACTCTGTTATATTATCTCTTCACATTTTATATTTTTGGGCTTTCTCATGTAATAGAACAAATGATATTTATCTTCCTGTGTCAGATTTATTTTACTTAGCAGTATGAACTCAAGATGCCTATAAATTTTTTACAAATGAATCAAACTTATTCATCTTTCTAGGCTAGCTATGCACACACAGACACACACATGCACGCACACACACACACACACACACACTAATACGTGTATTCATCTGTTCATGAGGATATTCCACTTCCAAATTTTAGTTATAATGAACTATGTTGCTAAAACGTGTGTATGTGTATATCTCTGTAACATGATGGCTTCAACTCTCTCAAGGAAGTACCCAGAATACGTATGGTTGGATCAACTGAAATTTCTGTTTTTACTTTATTGAGAAATCTCCACATAGAGTTTCATTTTCACTTATATACATTCAAACCAAAAATGCACAAGTTTTCCTTTTTTCCCACAACATTACTGGCATGTTGTTGATATTGTTGTTGTTGTGAGGTCCTTGAGGTAGCCATTCTTTCTGGCATGTTGGAATCTCAGTGTCTTTTCTTTGCAATTCCTTAAACACTAAGATGATAAGCACACTTTCATGTATTTATTTGCCATTCATACTGCTCTTGAAAAGAGTTTATTTGTTTCAATTTTGAAACACCAATTTTGATTGGGTGCTTTATTTTAGAAGGGCTATTTTAAAAAATGTATTCCATACAGGGGCTCACTGCACAGGTTGGACTTATAGTGATCCTCTTGCTTTCAGTCTCCCCTTCACTGGGGTTACACCACCACAGTTGTGCACCACCACACCTGGTCTTTGAGTCTAGCTCCAAGCACCTAGGTGTGGGGCTGGCATGGCATGTGGTGTTAGGGATTGTCATAGTTAGTTTTTACTCATTGCTGGGACAAATACTCACCACTCAAGATGAAGGAAGGAAAAGTTTATTTAGCTCACAGTTACTGGAGGTGTCAGTCCATATTCGGCTGGCACAAGGCTGAGTAGAACAGGGCAGAGAGCATTCAGTTCATGGTGGCGGAACAGCAAAAACAGCAACAGAGGCAACCGCCCAACCAGGGCAGCAGTGAGTCTTTCTCTCTTTGTATTGCATTCAGGCTCTCTGCCTCTGCCTATCCCCCTTAGGCCACATCTCTAATCCCAGAAGTACTCAGACCCATGAGTACTAAAACACATAATTCCAGTGGATCATGAATCAAGTCTCAAACTCTAGATGCCCCTGCCCCATGATTGCATGAGGCTTTGAGGGGACAGCTAGACATAAATAATAACCGGGATTGAACCCTAATCCTTGTATTTGCCTAAGCAAACACTTAGTCCACTGAACCATCTCTCCAGCCCAGGCTTAATATATTTAGAAGTTAACTTTATTACATTTTCTTTTCAGTTCTTCTTCATTTTTTCTTTACTGTGTTTTTGTTCTCTTCATGGAAAATTTTGAATTTCCTCCCCAAATTGCCAACATACATTTTTCTTTCATTTAAGCTCTTTGAAATTCTAATAAACAGTTCTGTGAACTATTAAACATTTTAATTACTTGTAATTTTTTTACTTGCTTTCTTCATAACCTAAACATTTTGAAATGGTAACTAGAGTCCTTTTCCTTTTTTAGCTCTTTTTCAATAAAGATACTTCTTCTTGGTTACTATATTTATTTATTTATTTATTTATTTATTTATTTATTTATTTATTTATGGCAAAGTCTCATTATGTAGCCTAGGTTGCCCTGGAATCACAGTGATCCCCTGCCTCAGCCTCCGTGGGATTATGGGAATGTGCCACCACACCTTGCTTTTTGTTATATTAATTTTGCCTGTCAGTTATCTAAAGCTATAATTTACTTTTCAGCTTCAATATGTTTATGCATCTTTAAGGTATATTTCATATTTCTTCTTTTGAAATTTACCAGAGGTACCTCACTTCAGAATTTTGTTTCCTTTAGTTTTCCATTCTTGAAAGAAAAAGACTGAAGTTCTCAAGATAATTCTCATTATTCACTGAATATTATTGCTGCTATCTTCTCTTTACATTTTCAACATACTTTTAAATGTGAATGGATATATAGTACAGGTATGGACACTTTTCAATAGTAAATCCCTGAAATCCATCAGATTCCAACCTGCCACAGCAAGCAAATAGGTCAAAGCCAATCCCTTATATTTAAACAAGTTTTTAATAGCAATGGCAGTGTATAAAATGTGTTTTGAGTAGGGCAAGTAATAAAAAATATTTTTCTACCAAATGTATGGAAAGTAGTTTTATGTAGGTCTCTAATTCAGATATATAGTAAACACGAGGCCCATGATATAGCTCAGTGGACTAAGGGCCTGTTTAGGAAAGTGAATCTCCAGCACTATTTGTTGCGCTGGTCCAGCCATCATGGACACTGGGCATGGTGGCAAATACCTGTTATCCCAGCACTTGAAAGGCTGAAAGCAAAAGGAATCCCTACAAGTCTAATCTACTTAGTGAGATCCTGTACCAAATACATAAATAAGATGGATTGGAACCTTTTTGTTTGTTTAACCATTTCTAAAAGTGAGAAGCCCCTTAGAGAAATATACACCAGCACAATAGGGCACAGCGAGTCTGAAAAGGAAGAGATGCATGAAACTCCTTTCCAGTATGCGGAGACTTTAGACTGCTCTGAAACGTTCCACACGCTGCCCCTGGGGCCAAGTGACCTTGAGCATAATGGAAGGAACGAACTCAGATGGCTGTACAGAGGGCAGAATCAACCAATGGAACCTCAGAACTGAGCAGAAGTTTTGTCTTGTGTTTTTCATGATTTCTCAATGAAGAAATGTAGCTAAATTTCTTTTTCTCTGGAACTTTATTTTCTGCCCAGATATGTGAGATGATAAAAGCAGTTCCTTGAGCAAGCTACTTTCTCCTCCATGGAGACTAGTAAGATTAGACTGAACTGAGTAGGGCTAGGATGGAAATTAGGGATCTTATTTACCCACTGTCCACCTGGGCAATCAAGATTTCCATCTCCACATCCCACCGCTTTGGTGACTGAATCTTTGAATCAAAGGCCTTGGTCAGGATGGGTATGTTCTCAAAAAATAGCCAAAAGAGGAAATGAACCAGAGTCTGGTTTATTCCTTTCATTATTCATGTACTCAAATGGGAAGAAAAAGCAATTTCAGCCCAATTGACCATATATTGAGCATGTCAGATAGGAAAATTTATAGTGTATGAGACAGCATTTATTAAACAATAGACCAGGCATAATAATTGAAAAAAAAAATGTGAGAAGTTCTCAAATAATTGTAATGTATATTTAAAGTATTATAAAAGGGAGACTACATTTATGTAGATATAGTAAGAGAAAAAAGTGAAACCAATTTGTACAAATGAATGACAAGGGATATTTTGATAAGCTGCCATTCAGAGTTCTGGAAAATTCACATGCTCCATGTCAAACAAGCAAAAAAAAAAAAAAAAAAAAAAAAAAAAATTGAGGCATTTTATTTATTTGGTCAATGCATTTTCATATTTAACCTGTAATTGTATTTATTCTTTCATATATCATTTAGCCTTATTTTTCTCTTGCATGTTTTAGGCTATTCTTTATTCATCCTCACTAGTAGGCAAGTATAATTTAACTGCTACCCAAGGACAAGAATTATCTTTCTTTTTTCTCTCAAAATAGATAAATGGAAGGAAATCACTGTTTATGGAATTAACTGAGTAAGAAAGGAGGTATAGGTATGAGTTAGGTAATAATTATGTAGCTGAAGACATTTTCAAATTAAACACAGTAGATAAAACCAAGGAGGCATCCCACCACAGAAATCCAAAAATAACCCATGATTAGGATCACAAATAATTTTATTTTGCTTACAAAGCTTAGCAAGGAAAGTGAGCAAGTGTTTTTCTGCAGAAGTCGTCACTTATGGGTCACCCACTCTGTACTGAGTGATGACCAAGGGGTCCCAACTCACTCTTCCTTCCCCAGAATCACCTTCCCAATCACCCTGTTCTGTGCAAAGTGACAGAGCCGTGAAGTGACAGACCACGGTCCTAATAAAGCACCACATTTTGCAGCACTCCTTCCCCAGAGCCAGAAGGATATAGCCCTTGAGAAAGGACCGCACAGCAATGCAAGCAAGATTCGGGTTTTATGCAAAGGAAGTGGCTGACCCTGCGGAGCAGGGACTTGTGGATTGGGCAACACGGGTCAAAGAAATGAATACTTACCAGAGGCACCGATGGGTTGATATTAAGTCTGCCATTTGTGTTGGAATATTTTACATAGAACATGAACTGAGTGGCAGCCAGTGGAATCTTTTCCTTTGTGAACCCCCAACTCAGCTGCCTGACATTGTTCTCTTTAACCCTTTTATTTTTACCTTCTGGCTGTGTTAGAGAAGTGCTGAAAATATTTAGCAATTTTTTTAATAACACAGGAACGTATAAGTAGAAGATGGCTAACATACTTCTAATTCTCTTTGCAAAGATTTTTTAAAATGTATTTGTACTATGCAACTTGAACTCATAGTGATCCTCCTGTTTCAGCCTCCCAGAGCTGGGATTACAGGCAGGCACCACCACACCTGGTTTGGTTGGCTGGCTTTGCAGGCCAAGAGTGAGGCCACTCATATGTTTATTTTTTCTTTTTTTTTTTAAAGTAAGCTATTATTGTTTAATTTTAAAACCCACAGCATCATTTCAAATATATAATACTATGATTGTGTTTAAATTTTTATTTGAAAGTTTACTGTGATATAATTACTACACATTTTTAGGTTTTAGAACTTTGAAATAATAGTTTTAATTTGAAATTTCTCTTTTAATGTTAGTCATCTTCAACTAGGAAAATTTAAAGCCAGCAGCCAATGTAAAAATTTTTCATTGAAATTTATGATAACCAACAACTGTTTATTAAATGTAACTAACGGTTCTCTCATATCAACTTCTACTTGAAATGTAAAGCTCACATTTCTGAAATTACTAAATCTGGTACTGTGCCAAAGCATCGGGAACAGCATATTTAAGATGTGAAGAACCACTTGTATGTCTTACTAGTGGAGCCAAAGCCTGGCAGTTTTTCCTCAAAATATTTCTCAATTTATAATTCTTGCATTTTCGACGGCACTTGCAGCAAAGGCTCTCTGCTTTTGTGAACTCTGAACATTTAGTGTTTGTGAGTGGCTACAGACCTGCCAAGATGCTGCTAGTTGAGTGAAAGCAGTAGACAGAGACGTTGTTGGAGAACCGGAGAACAAGGTCAGAGGTGCTGCCATGATCCCGAAGATGGGGCAGTAAGGACAGGCACCCCACACCTGCTGCTCCAGGTGCAGCTAAGAAAATCGTCAGCAAAAAAAAAAAAAAAAAGTAAGTAGTGCCAGGCATGGTGGTGCACACCTGTAATCCCAGCACTTGGGAGGCTGAGGCAGGAGGATCGGTGCGAGTTCGAGACCAGCCTGGGCTACAAAAGTGAGCTCAAAGCCAGCCTGAACTGCACAGTGAGACCCTGTCTCCAAAAGACAAAAAAAAAAAAAAAAAGTAAGTAGCATGCACACAGTAGCACAGCAGGCCTCAGTGCTGTGTCAGGTGCAGATAGTTTCGATTGATACACACTTTATCTTTAATGGGATTAAATACAATTCTCAAAAGGGAACACAAATTCCTATCTTCTCATAATGATGCATTAAGTGTTTTGGTTGCAGTTTTGAAAAGCAAGATTGGAAAGCCTAGCGCTCCCTGGAAATGACACGCCCCTCTACCCTACAGAGAGAGCAAATGTCTTGTACTAGCTTTTCTTACAAATAAATATGTACATGTTACAAGCTTTAACATGTGCATATATGTATTCATATATTCATATTATGCACAGTTATCCAATTTAAGTTTTTATTAATTTTAAGGAGAAAAAATAGCAGTGGGACAGTTTCAAAACAGCTTAGTAGGACATTTACAATAATTAATACATTGCATAGTGTTGTCTTTGTAGTAGTTATTCAGATTACAAGGTGCAGACATGATATCTTGTCTAAACACTATTAGTACAAATCTTTTTTCTCATTGAACTAAGAGAAAGTAGCTGTATATCGATCCTATTTGGTACATGCGTATATATTTTTTTTCACTACGCAATGATCATTTACTATAGTATGTTACGAGTCGGTGTGGAAACAAACAAGAAGACACAATGAATTTTGCTTCAGAAGTGCCCCTGAAACTTACCTCTCTCGAAGTGAGCCCTGAAGTATCTCTCTTTTATTTAGGGCCAAGGAATGTGCTCACATGCATAATCACTTTAGTAAAGAAAGGCTACAATCTCTAACCTCCACCGTTTGCCCAATGCCAGGTTCACACAAATACTAATGAGAAAGATTCCAGGGGAGAAGACAACCATTAACATCGCAAGCAAGAGAGGAGACAATGAACAAATAGCCTTCAGAATAGGCTGTTATCTTCCTCCTTGAATCTCAGCTTTCTGGAATTCCCAAGTAACAGACCACAGCTTTCCCTGGGCTTTGTTTATTGCTCTCTGCCTCTCGAGATGCAAATTTCTTATCTCTACAATTTATATCCCCGGTTTTGTTTTGTTTTGTCAGAAATGGGTTTTCCATTGCAGTCAAATATTGTAGGTGCATAAGCAGCCACACAAAAAGCTAATAAACCCTATTTCACAATCTACTTAAAAATACTTTAAAAAATTTTAAAATTTCAATCATGCATTTTCTAAATATTTATAATACTTAGGTTTTATATACATTTTCATATTTACATAGCCTTCCCTTTAAAATGATTCTACACTTTTTAAAATCTTAACATGTATATAAGTATTATAGTGACAATTAGATTCATAACAGGAGATCATCTTGAAATTCTCTCATTGTGTGAAAGATGTACCCTGTGCCGGGCCATCCAAGTTTTGATAAATAACTATACACACCAACCAACTGTCAATTTCATGTCCTCTTCTCTGTCACAATCTTGCTATTGACATTTTCAGGGCAAATTCTCTTACTCAACATATTCTGTGTATTATTCATTGTTAAAGAAAAATCTTTCATTAGGTTCTGATAGGTAACTTCTTACCATGGACAATCTCATGGTTTCTGGTTATAGCGTACTAGGATGGACACATCCAACCATTAATGAAGTACTTAAGCATAGTAAAATGTTGAGAAGCAATTATTCACACTCACTGTTTTAAAAAAAGATGAATATTTAAGTATTTATGTATTTGGTACACTGTATTGCTATGCAACTTGTACTCATAGTGATTCTGCCTACTCAGCACTGAGATTATAGGCACGCACCACCATACCTGGCTTCAGTGGCCAACGCAGTACACCTGGGGCTCTAGGGCCAGCACAGCATTTGGTATCAGGATCAAACCTGGGTCCTTTTGCTTGCCAGGCAGGCACTTACACTGCTGAGCTATCTCCCCAGCCTATTATTCTCATTTGTAAATAAATCAGTGAAGACTTATATCATGTCTAAATATAAAATGTTACTGCTAGGTAGGATTATGTGTGAAAAGTTGGATACATGTTTGTATCTAACCATTAATTCTTAACAGACTTCTTAGAAGAAGCCAACCCAAAGTACCCAGTATTTCACAATCAACTTACTGTAGGACTTTTCATTTCTTTTTTGTTACTTATGTTCTTTTTTATTACTTTTATTTTTATTTTTATTTTTTTTTGTCTTTTTGAGACAGGGTCTCGCTATGCAGTTGAGGCTGGCCTTGAGCTCACTGTTGTAGCCCAGGCTGGTCTCGAACTCGCACCAATCCTCCTGCCTCAGCCTCCCGAGTGCTTGGATTACAGGCGTGAGCCACCACGCCCGGCTTCTTTTTTATTACTTTTAATAAGAAACTACAATGTGACAGTTTCAAAACACAGTAGTACATCTGCAATAATTGATATAAAGCATATTGTTGTCTTATTGTAGTTATACCGGGCACGTGGTATAGACATGATAAATTTTCTAATGATTATTGGTACAATAGATTTCTTCTCTTTGATCTAGGAGAAGGTAGTTGTCAAATGTTCCATAATTGCAGTGTGTTACAGGTGAAACTGGCAATGTTGGAAACTGTTGATTAGAGCCTTTTATGGCTCAGCATACTAAACTACCCTTACATTTTATGTGTCATGTATAAACTTTTGTGCTGGGTGGTTAAGGGCAAGTTAAAGCAAGACCTGTATAACAGAACATGTAGTTTTTGTATCTCCCAAGGTTAGTCAAACCCCCTCAGGATTTACTTTGGAGCCATGTTGTACGGTGCTTTATAGAACCATTGTCAGTGCCAGCCATCTGTATGAATTATGGCCATTGCTTGACCAGTATGTCCTTAAACTATATAAAAAGTATATGTTCACATTAGAAAAATTATATATACACATCAATAGAAAAACTCAAGAAATGGGGCTGGTGAGATGGCTCAGCATTCTAAAGCACCTGCTTAGGCAAGTTTGGCAAATTTAGGCAACTGCAGAGATCCTGGTTTGAACCCTGACATCACATGTGTGCCAGCCCACCCCCAGGGCAGGCTAAGCTGGCCACAACATAAATAAAGCCTAAAAAAATTTTTATTAAAAGAGAAAAACTCAAGAAAAAAATATGCATTATTTTCCTAAGCTGTCATAATAAAGTAAAACAGACTGGGGAGATAAAGCAATGGAAATTCTAAGATGCAGAAATCCGAGGTCAAGGTCTGAACAAATGTCTCTTCTCAGCAGTCTCCTTGATCTTCAGTCAGCTGCCCTCCACATGGCTTCATATCTTTGTCCTTTCCAAGTGGGGTCCTGATTTCCTCTTTTTCTAGCACACCGGTCGCACTGACTTACAGCCCTCCCATGTGAATGCATTTGACCTGTTAGGCAGACACATACGTGTTTTCTTTTCATGGAGTGCATTATGTTCTGTAAATCTACACAAGCAACTTTCAACATTCTTAATGTGTAAACATTACATAACATATTTACTCAGTATCTCGCTCTTAATTGTTTGAGCATTAATGTTTTAGATAATGTTGCATTCTTCCATATGTACTCTGACACATTTTTTTTTTTCTGATACCAGGAATCAGATTCAGGACCTTGCTCTTATTAGGCAGGAAATTATTCCACTGAGCTATCTCCACAGTCTTCCATGGTCCTTTGACACAATTTTATATTCATTTTCTTTTGAGAACGCTCTAGCAGTAGTCTCTTATCAAGCAATATTCTCTCTCTCTCTCTCTCTCTCTCTCTCTCTCTCTCTCTTTGACCTATGGAATGGTTTGAAACTAGCAGTAAAAATTAAGAAACCCTCACTCTGAGAAGTGTGATGTACTAGGATCAATGCACTATATAAGCATGTCGGTGTCAAGATTTTAACGTTCTTTCTTCCACACTAACTCAATGTTCTTCTGTTTGTGTTTAGGGGATCACTTTGATATGCATAAAATTTTTTCCATGCGTTGACATTCTTTGCATTTCTGCCTATGGATTCAGGCCGTCTTTGTACCTGCTCACCCAAACAGAACTCCAATCACTTCACTACTCTTAAAGCTCATTGTTTTCATCAATGTACTCCTCAGCAAACATGAATTATTTTCATCACCACCAAGGAATTACTTTGTAAATGAAATCATCCTAAGGAGGTCACTTCGCTCTTTTGAGGTGAATTCTCAGCAAAAACTTTAAGTTCTGTTTTGAACTTAAGACAGTATCCTCTGGACAGACACAGTGCCAAAGAGAAAATTAAGCAGAGCTGTGGTTTGATGAGTGTTACCAACATGTACTCTAAATATTGATTGGATCCATTCTTTTAGGGTTGTAGCATGTCCGTTGTAGTTCCCTGGGCATTTCAATTATTTCAAATGTAATGCTTTCATGCTCATGAAATTGTTTTTGATGTTATATTTGATGTTACATACTCAAGTTCAGCTTAATGTAGCCAATAAAGCATAATTTTAAATATTTTACTGTCTTTGCCATTGTCCTGTAGTACACTTTTTGTATTTAAGTTGGAATGTTGCTCTTAGAAATTGGAGAAAATGGTCTAAAATGAATACAGTTATGTAGCACAGTTCTTTATCGTTGATTTTTCAGAGATGAAAGAAAAATAGTATATTTCCTTAGAGATCCTGACACTTCAGTTCACAAGCTCTTCTTCGTTTGTTTCTATTCCATATTGAATTCATCTAGGTGTTCTGTGTGATCGATTTAAGTGTTCCAGACTGCTGACACCATATGCCTTATATGAATTTTTTTCCAAACTATTTTTCACAAATCCCAAATTAGATGAATTATACAGCACATTAAACAAACATCAAGACTGGAAAAAAAGTAGAGAGTTGAAGATGGTTCCTTTGCTTGTGAAAAAATTATCCTTACTTACCAAAATATTCTATTACATTTTGGGGAATGTTAACGTCCTCTTCCAATCTGTCAAAACCCACATTCATCATAACCCCACATGCAGAGAGTTTCAAAATTCTATATGCTTTTGATGGTGATTTGATAACGATGAAATGTCTTTTAAGAAAATAATGCACTCAATTTGTAAATTATTCTCAATTTTTAAAATTTTTTCTATTGCATTTTGCTTTAGGGCAGATATTAGATGGCATGCTTTGTGTCTGGATTCCCATAAGCCTTATGCAGTCATGGGGAAGACTTACAGAGCTTGTAATTAGCTCATGATCCACTGGGATTATGGTTGCAAGTGCTGGTAGGATTATGGGTGTAAATACTTCTGGGATTATGAGTGTGAGTGCTACACCTGGCCTGAATGCAACATAGTGGAGACAGACTTGCTCTCTGTTTTCATTATTTCCACTACTTCTCCCATTTGCTCTTGCTGTTTTGCTGTTTTCCAATGCCATGAACTGCTACTCTCTGCTGTGTGCCATGCTGCTTTGGAACCAGCTGAATATGGACCGAAACCTCCACCAACTGTGAGCTAATTAAACCTTACTTTTCTTCATTTGGGGTGTCAGATATTTTGTCACAGCAACGGGAGAAAAATAACTAAGTCAGAATTTGTATCAGTAGAGTGGCATCATTGCTAGGACTGCCTGGCCATGTGGATTATATGACTTTGGGAGTGGCTTTTGCAAAGAGACAGGAAACTTTCAGAGATGTCACTTATGAAAGAAGGGCTGAAAAAAGCTTTGGCTGATCTGTATGAGAGATTCTGGTCAGCACTCAGAAGACCAGGATGCTGATAGAAAGCCTGCTGAGGAGGTTTCTACCGTGAAGAAGGACTACATCTATTGCTTGACTCCAGATGATTTGTTTTATGGCTTGGCAGAAAGTTTGTGAGAATTTTGCTCATGTCCAGTGACTTTGTCTGAGACTGAAATTAAGCATGGCAGACTGACCAATCTCTCAAAAGAAACCTCAAAGCAGTTGAAGATTGAGGGAGTAGCATGACTATTATAGAGGGCTTTTAGTCAGATTTATGAGGAGAATAATGGGCAAAGAACCCAGTAGTATGAATTAAAATGTGAATTTGGACAGAAAGGAAGATCCAATAAAGCAGTGGAATGAAAAGATAGAGCTGCGATGATTTCTATTGATGAGAAGGAACAAGAGAATGAAAAGGATGGTTTGAAGCCATCTCAGGAGGAGACAGGTCTCTACCCTTTGCAGTCTTGGAACACAATGTTGAGTGACTTTACATTGGAGAAAAATCTGCAGAGCCCCTTGTTCCAGAATGGTGGTGATGGCCAGACCAGTTCCCAGAATAGAGCCTGCAAGGAGAATTTATCCCTTAGAATCAAGGCCAGAGTGCTCACCAACCCAGGCAATGGATCCCTACAGCTAAGACAGAAGGAAACCTGGCTACTTCTCCAGTTGACAGAAGACCTTGGGATCAACCCTGCGACATAGTTTTTAAGGTGTTTGTAAAATGAAGAAGATTTGAGATTAAGAAAGTTTCCACCTAGGGGCTGGGGATTTGGCTCAGTGGTAGAATGCTTGCCTAGCGAGCTGGAAGCCCTGGGTTCGGTCCTTGGCACCAAAAAAAGAATAAAACCTCCTGTAGAAAACAGTTCCACAAAAAAACCAATAAAATTACAAAAGACCAAAAACAAACAAACAAACAACAACAACAAAAATAAACAAGGTAACAGTGCGCACAACCTTTAAAAAAAAAAAAAACAAAAAAAAAAAAACAAAGAAAGTTTCCACCTAGATTTCAGAAAGCCTGGGAAGCCAGGCAGTATGTCCCTGACACGGCAGTGTATAAAGTTGTGACTGAGATGCATATTCAGTGGAAACCCCAGAAGTTTGGAAAAGCCAGGAACATGGATCATGTAAGACTAATGGCAAGGAGGGAGCAAAACTGGCACAAGAGAAAAGGCATGGGAGCTACCACCAAGAGTGCTGTGGGGGAGGAACCACAGGATGCTCACAATTGGTCACAGATTGCTTCAGATGTTTCACATGGGACTACAGGAATTACTGTTTGCCCTTCTGGGTTTTAGACTTGCTTTGGTTGCAATACTTGGTATCCTGCTCTGTGTACCTTTTGGAATGGTAATGTTTATCTTGTGCCAATGAATGTTGGATGTGTTTAACTTTTCATTTGTACAGGGACTCACAGCTAAGAGTTTGCCTTAGATCTTGGAAGATACACGGGACTTGGTTATTTTAGCAATGCTGAAACTGTTAAGACTTTGGAAGCTTTTAGAGATGGACTAAAACGCCTTTTGCACAAATGGATGTGCATGAGACTCTGAAGGTCCAGAGGTGGAATGTTAAGGTTTGTATCTTGTCCTCTCAAAAGCCTTAGGAAGTCATGGAACAGACTTCTAGAATTTGTGATTAACTCATGGTCCACTCGGATTATGGTTGTGAGTGCTGTCGGGATTATGGGTGTGAACGCTCCATCTGGCCTGGGGCACATAGCCTGAATGCAACAGAGAGGAGACAGACTCTTTCTCTGTTGCCATTGTTACCACTACTCCCATTTGCTCTTAATGTTTTGCTGTGTTCCATTGCCATGAACTGCTTCTCCCTGTTGTGCACCTTGCTGCCTTAACCAGCTGAATATGGACTGAAACCTCCACCAACTGTGAGCTAAATCCACCTTACCTTCCTTAATTTTGGGTGTCAAGTATTTTATCCCAGCAATGAGAAAAGAACAATAAGCCATTATATAAAGTTATACTTTCTCATGTTTGAGTCAAACTATGAGTTTCAACTAGTAAATGTAGGGTGTAAAATGTCACTTTCCCTGAAAAGACAACATAGTATCTAGTTTCGGCCTTCTTTAAACACTTACCAAATATACCTTTCATCCAACATTGACAAATAATTTTACTTACTTAAGCAGAGCAACTGTTTTTCTTCAAAGAGGATTTTATAGGTTTTTAATAACATTTGAGTGCTAAACACTTAAACTCATCTAAATATTTAAAAGAAAGAAAGAATTTTCTTGAAAATAGATTAACCTTCTCTATATTGCTTATAGGATATTGTAAGAAGGCCATGAGACGTGTGCAGCCATTTTGGTAATGACGGTTTCTGATTTCTCACAGCAGCTATACTTATCTTCCAAGTATCAAAAAAAAAAAAAAGCTATACTCATATAATACAATTAAATCTTTAATCATATGAGCCCAATAATCAAAAGAAATACACAATTATCCAATCCACAGCAAGTAAGCAAAATGACAACAATATCATATAAAGTTAATGACATTAAACTTGTCTTTCTGATCATTTCAATTGTGCCATTATAACCCTTTTCAGTCTTGCAGGCTTAAGGATTATTCTAGCAAATAATCCTTAGTAAAAATGACATTGTTTCAGTAGAACAAATCAAATATTGTGTAATAATACAACACACACACAAATAAACAAAGTCTACTGTTGTTTTAACTTGGAGGTAAACAAATAAACAACAAAATTGAAACAATGCATGAGTACAACCATGTAGCATCAATACATCTGAGTCCATTTGGTACAGGAAGCTTTGTCTGTGTTTCCAAATGGAATGAAAGCAAAAAAAACAAGTTTAAAATTCTCTGTCAATGGCTGTTTTACTAATTATTCAGATTCCAAGGCAATCATACAACCGTAATCATTCACCTCACGCCTGGAAACATAAGTCTTGTTCTTTTGATGAATATTTATAAGACAGTGTAAAGCAGTCTACTTTCTTTTCCCTTCAGGCAAGACAATTTGGAGTTCATCAATATGTATTACCAAGGACTTTTATAAAAGGCACTTCAAAGAAAATTCATCAGGCATTCCTTTTGTCTTGATTTCTGTTAGACTGATGCTTCCTTTTGACAAGTATCAATAAATTATCCTCTGATGGCTGGAAACTTGATGTCTTATTCAGAAACTTCCTCACACAGCAAAATCTGGGCTTTGAGTTTCAGGGGGTATTATTAAGATCCTGCATCTAATTTAAGGACAGACAGAAGATATGCAAATTAAGAACAATAAAACAAACATATATAGTCACCCTACAGCATATCAAATGGAGCTTTCCCATATCTAGAGCTTTCTTGTACACAACTTGCAACTGTACTATCTGCCATGTAAACATATTCATAATTCTTTCATAAGATAATATAAAAAAGCAAACCTCAGTTCCTGGATAAATAGAAAAAAAACATATGAAGCTAAAACCAGGTAAAGTGAGAAAATGTAGAATGACAACCTGTCTTTCTCCATAAGGCTGATTAATTTCCTTTTCTGAATATTGTTGGTTAGACTCATATTTCCATAAGTACAGAATGAGCAAAATGCAGTTATCTAAAATAAGAACCTTAAAAATTGCTGCTCTATTTAACAGGTTTTGAAAAATGATACTGAAACTCTTTATTTATATTCTTTCTTTTAAAAGAAAGCTTGATCATTTTGTTTCATTATGCTGACAAAAATATTTGAGATATAGAAACACTATTGTTATCTATTTCTATAAATAAACACACAAAACAGTTTTATGTTTTACTAAAACTTCCATCTTAGTTTATAGCTTTAGTCACTCTAAAAAGTTATTGAACTAATTATAAAAATATCCCATTGTCTGATAGATTGTTTCGTCATTACCTGATCTAATAAAAAATAAAATGTTATACTAATTTTAGCTCAAATTTGAAAAGATATGAAAAAAGGTGACATTTTAGCTCAAGTACGTGCTTTATAATTCACCTGTAATAATAACTAGATGACCATTTGATTCATGTTCATGTTCTATGAAAATATATCTCAATTGTGAAATCATGATTCATTATATAAAAATAATTTTAGTCCAGGGTTTCTTTAACATAAAGGGAAAAGAAAAAAGGAAAGAGTTTATTCAGAATATTATGGCATTGAGAATGTTGTTTCTGGGCTGAACAAATAACTCAGCAGATTAAAGCACTTGCAAGCAGGTGCAGGGGCGTGCAGGTGAGAGTTTAGTGCCCAGGCCTGCTGTGCCAGCTCCACCCATGGAGCGTGCTGAGTGTAGTGTCATGTCCTGTGCCTGTAATCTCAGCTCTTGGGAGGCTGTAAACAGGTGGATCATTACAAGTCCGAACTAGTGGTGAGACCCTGAACACCCTGTGGATCCTTCCCTAAAATGGAAAGAGAGGGGAGAGAGAGAGAGAGAGAGAGAGAGAGAGAGAGAGAGAGAGAGAGAGAGAGAGAGAGAAAGTTATTTTTTCAATACTTAACACAGGACATATTATTTAATGATTTCATTGAACTGTCATAAATGTATTATTTGATGTTCCCTTTTTTATATTTTTAGGAAAAGGTCTACAGGGTGTTCTGGGCCTCACTACTAGATTGGACTCATAGTGATTCTCCTGTTTTCAGCCTCCCAATAGCTAGGATTACAGGCATGCTCCAGCATGCCCAGTCTCAATTGTGGTCTCAGCAAACTTTGGGGAAGAGGCTAGTATGAAGACCCAGGGATCAAACCCTGGCCCCTGTGTGTGTTTGCAGGCACTTTAATCTGCTGATGTATTTGACTGGCCCAAAGGTGTATTATATGAAAAATAGCTTATTTTCAATAGCATTTGGAAAGAATGTTGATGATGATAAAGACAGATTTTCATTTTCTGTATTGCAAACCAAATACACCACAAGAAGTCCTGCAATCATGTTGATATGATAGTTATTCATGTGTAAGTATATCATAGCAATTTCTAGATCTAAAAAAGAGGGAGAAGATCAGTTATCTCTCATCATCTTTACAGTCTCTTGCACACTAATATTAAAATTAAATCTGTCCCTAAAGCTATTATTTGTCAGTGGTTATATAATTACTGTGTTGAGCAATTCCTTAAAACAATAAACAATTATTTTCCATTTCCATGGAGGGAAAAATAAGAACAGCCTACCTGAGTAGCCCTGTCAGTGAAATTTGCCATTTATTTTTAAGTGAAATTTATCATTGATTTTTCTATCTGGTTTATTGAGCCAGAGTCTCACTGTGTAATTCCTATGCACCTTGAGCTCACGAAGCAAGAGGCATTGGCTGGGGCTGCACACAGCTGCAGACCTCAGCACACCCAGGAAACCTGCTTGCTTTCACTGTGATGCTCTCAGGAGGCCTCTGTGCCTCCTCCGCCCTGCCACGAGGGCTCTGATTTCACCTCATCCTGTCCACAGACCTTCGTAGGTGTCCGTATGATGTCACATATGAATACAGACACAGTGATGAGGAAAGCACAGAGACCTTCCAGACCCATCTAGAAGTCTCTCGTGGTCATCATGCTATGTTCACTGACGGAAAGCAAGTCACACAGCCAAACGCACTCTACAGCAAAAGCAATTATGCTCCACTAAGTACTGCTGAAGGGTTTTGTCCACAGCTTAAAATTCCCATCAGCGCGTCCATTATATATGAATGTGTTCTCACAACTGCAGGGTAAGACAGCACACATAACGTTAAAATGTAATAACAAATTGAAATTTCACCCACTAGCGATAGTTCTGTTCTTTCCCACAAATCAACCATAATATTGCTTTCTCCAAGGAAAATGACAATTAAGTTCCACATGAAGTGGATACGGTACATGCCATTTCTACATTTTTGATGGAAAACATATTTACTCTTTATTATTTGCTTAAAGTTAGGAATATTCTTTTACTTTTAGTCCATCTGGATAGAAAAATAAATGGCAAATTTCATTTGTTTTTCTTCTTTGGTTTATTAAGCTAGGGTCTCCTTATTAGTTCATATGCACCTAGCACTCACCATATAGCCCAGGCTGGCCTAGAATCTGCAGCCATCCTACTGTCTCAGCCCACAAGTGCTAAGATTATGGGTACGCACACCATCCTCATCTCATAAAATTCATCTTATTCTCAAGGTACACGTAATAAGCACTAATACAAGCTTTGAGAGTGAGGGTGTGATAAGAACCATTTTATCAGTATTGGCTGGTGTTATACACAAAAAATATTGAAGGAAGTCCAGAAAAAATGAACAATTAGGAGGTAGTGAAATATTTTAGATGGCAGACAATAAGAATTAAGATTTGAAGTGGTCATTGTGGAAAAGAGGAAAAAGGAAGTGAGTGAGAAAATAGAACAGAGAAGAGCAGCTCAGTTATCCCTCCCTTAAGGAAGATTGGCATTGTATGTGTCCCACTTGGTCCTTGAGAAGAATTTATGTATCCGCTTCACGTCTTAAAGGACTTCTTTTGAAACAGTGCAGGGGAAACAATGCTAGTTCTCTAACTATGCCTGATCTTTGAGTTGACTCATGGCTTCTTGTGGGAAAATGCAAAACCATGCCGGTGCTCATATAAAGAAGAACATGAAAGAAAAAGAGTAAGCTGAGAAATCCCTCGAATCCAAACTCTCATATTCTTTGTCTTTATACATGGTTTAAATTGTTCTGTAGAAATCGTTGTGGAACAATAGATGAAGACAAGCTTTGAGTCAGGCCTGGTATTGGTGCTTCCGTAACAGCCTTACTGCTGCACATTTGCAGGCATTCCTTAAGACACATTTGAAGTTAATTGAATGATAAGAAAGAAATATGTCCCAGCGTTTGGGAGGCTGAAAATAGGAGGATCACTACAACCCTGATCTGTGTAATGAGACCTTGTACACTCTGCACTAAATACATTTATTTTAAAAAAAGATAGAAATATGTATAGAAGAGGTATAGAAGAAAACTGGAGCTTGGCAACACCAGATATGTATTTTGGAACAATAATTACCAAAATCTATGGTATTTGACACTGTTTCCAGGGCCAGTCTGGTAGCTCAACGGACTATGGTGCCTGCTTAGGCAGAGTGCAGCAGCCAGGGTTTGATCTTGGTGTGCAGAGCTAGCCCAGACCCAGTGGGTGTACCGAGAGGACAATTGAGACTGGGTGTGGTGGCATGCAGCAGTGATCCCAGCTTGTGGGAGGATGAACACAGGCAGATCACTGCGAGTCCGATCTACCTAGTGAGCCCCTGTAGACCCTGTAGACCCTGTACTAAATACAGAAAAAAAGGACATATTAAAGTTTCTAAATCATGGGGGATACTTAAAGATAATAATTGAAACTCCCTCAAATTCTGACAGTAATAATTTATATAAATATTGTCTTAGTTACTTTTTTCTCTTTGCTGGGACAAATACCTGATGCTCAAAATTAGGGAAGGCAAGGTTTATTCAGCTCAGTTCCTGGAATTTTCAGTCCATAGTCAGCTGACTCCAAGGCAGAGTAGCACATGACAGGAAACAACCTTTCATGGTGGTGAGCAAGATCAGAAGAGGAGTAGCAACAACTCAAACAGCTAGCTTCTCTTACTTCCTTACATTGAAATGCAAATCACCTGCCCCAGGGCAGATGCAGCACCCACACCCACAATAGCCAATTACAAATTCCAGAAGCTTCCCCATGACTGCATTAGGCTTTAGGGGGACACCTAGACACAAACAATAACAAATATTAAGGACAATGCATGACCCTTAGTAAGCACTAATAAATTTGCATAATTAACTTTATTTTATAACTATGAGATGTTAAATCACATAGAGTCATATATGTGTATATACATATATTGTCAGGAACCATTCAGTATGTAGAATAATAAATGATGAGAATTAGGGGGCGGAGTGACGTGCATATCCCCATGAGGCTGGGACTCTGGCAGTCATGGTGACATCGGGACCTAACAGTGTCACCGTCCACAGATGTCTCACAGCCTTTGTGACATTGCTAGAAGACTACCTGCCACAATTTTTAGATATTTTTCAGAAGCATGAACATATTCTAATATCTTAAAGGACTGTCAGTCTTTCTCTGGTTTTTAGTCAAGGGCAAATTAGATGTGGGAATCTTATATACTGCCTTTAATTTTTGATGTATCTTTACAGGTGCATCATTCACAAACATAATTAATCTGGTTAAAATGTTATACATGATTATAAAAATGTAGTACAATATACTTTGGATATCAATTGAATTATGAAATCAAATATTTTTATATTGCCTAAATTAAAAAACCACACAGAACTATTCAAATGGATAAAACCTTAAGTCTAAAAATAAATAAAACTTTTATTTCCTTATTTTTTCTGTTTTTTTTGTTTTTGTTTTTGTTTTTGTTTTTTGACATGAAGTCTTACTATGTAGTTTAGGCAGGCTTTCAACTTACTGTGTAGTCCAGGCTGGCCTGGAACTCCAAACCTTCTGCCTCAGGCTCATGAATGCTGTGATCATAGGTGTGCCTAACCATTCCTGGCTAAAGCTCATTATAGTTTCTTAATGGGGAGTATTTCCAATTATTTTTACCACTTGTTGTATTAACAATTATTTGATGTTATATCTGGTAATTTAAAGAATTACCTTGATGGTAAGAATATGCAATATAATAACCATTATTGATTTCCTGTCATCTTATTTTGAAATTCTGCATTATTTTTCTTTTTGTTCTCTTTAAAATAAAATGATAAACGGTAAAAAGGTCAGTGCTCAGAATAATTGAGTTATAGTTATATATTTCTAGGTATAAAATATTCTTTTGACTTCCATTCATAATGAATACTAAAATTATCTTGATAAGATTTACTATTCCACAGACTTTATTTTCGACATGATTATCTCTGATTAACTGTTAGAGAAGCCTATGTACTGGGCATCTTTAACTTCAGGATTCCTCAATTAACATTTTCACAGTTTTGAGACTTTCTAAAGATAGTTATGTTGCTTTCTTTCAGTAGAAATCTATCACTTATAAGCCGGGCGCGGTGGCGCATGCCTGTAATCCCAGCACTCGGGAGGCTGAAGCAGGAGGATCGGTGAGAGTGCAAGACCAGCCTGAGCTACAAAACTGAGCTCAAGGCCAGACTGAACTGTACAGCGAGACCCTGTCTCAAAAAGAAAAAAAAAAATCTATCACTTATAATTTCATGGTTGTAAATTTTGAATATAAAATTTCTCTACTAGTGCATAATTGCATTAAAATCAGATTATTAAACATATATGATTGTATTGATAATAGTCTTTTAAAAAAACTTTCACACTAGCGACTACACTGCACACCACTGACAGGAGCTTAACGACACGGAGCTGTCACTGAGGAGGAAGAGGAGAGCGTGGTCCTGCCCCGTGCTGACTCTGCACATAACGAGAACAGCCACAGTGCATATACATTAAAGACCTCACACTCAAACTAACGGGCATGCCCATTGTCTAGACGTGACCTCGAATGCTTTGCTCCCTCGCCTGTTCCTAAGACTGGGTAGTACCTCATCCCCAGGTATACACTGGTCTGTTTTCTGAACCAACAAATTAGTTTTGAGTTCTAGAACCCTATAAAATGGAATCATAACCAACACAGATATCTCTAAGTCAAATAGAATTTACATGTTTAGGTTTCTGAGAATATTCACACACTGTTCCATAATGGCTAAACGCGTTTCCATTCCACCAACAAGGCATATGGGCTCTTCATTCCCCACATCCTCCTCAGCATATTCTGTTGTCGGATTCCTAATGAGATCCAGTCCGTCCCGGTGACACTTTGATTTGCATTTCTCCAAAGACGCAGAGCACTTTTTCACATACTTTTTGGCCATTTATGGTTTGCCTATATTAACTGGGTCATTTATTTGTTGGTATTTAATCTATCTATCTATCTATCTATCTATCTATCTATCTATCTATCTATCTATCTATTTATCTATCTATCTATCTATCTATCTATCTATGTCTGTCTGTCTGTCTGTCTTTCTGTCTGTCTGTCTATCTATCTATCTGTCTATCTATGACTCTGTACGCTCTCAGCAGAAATGTAGTTGGAAAAATGTTTCTCATTCTTTTACATTTTCTCTTCAGTCTGTTGTTTTCTTTCCTACATCGAAAAGATTTAATCTCATAGAATCCCATTTGGTAATTATTGGTGTCATTTCTTGTGCTACTGATGTTCTATTCAGGAAGTCCTTGCCTATCAGTATGTTTTTAAAAGTTATTTCCCCTATGTTACCTTCAAGAAGTTTCAGTGTTTCTGTTTTTATATGAGATCTTTGGTCTATTTGACTTGATTTTCAGTCTAGTAAATCTTGAAAAGAGGGCCCAGTTTGCGTCTCCTTCCAACAGACAGCCACTTTTCCCAGCACTACTTGTTCAGGACGCTGTCCTTTCTTCAACATATATTTCTTTTAAGACTATCAAAAATCAGATGGTGGGCCAGCCAGATAGTTCAGCAGACTGAAGGATCTGCTCTGACAGAGCAGAGCAGGCCAGAATTCAATCCCCAGTCTGCTGTGCCGGCCCTGACCGCAAGGTGCGCTGAGACAGTGATGGAGAGTGGGCTTGGTGGTGCGCACCTGTAATCCCAGTGCTTGGGAGCCTGAAACCAGGAGAACCACTGCAAGTTGTATCCGTGCAATGAGACACTGTGCACTCTGTAGACCCTGTCCTAAATCCATTTTTAAAATATCAGGTAGCTAAGATGAGCCTACTTCTGTATTTTCTCTTCTATCTCATTGATCTGTGCATCCAGCTTTGGGCTAGTATCACCTGGTGTTTGTTACTGTATCTTTGAAGTTTAATTTCAAGTCTCAGTTTGAAAGGAGCTGTTGATACTTAGTGTTTTTCTTCTCCTCTTCTTTTTAGTTTCATTTTTTAATCAATATTTCATGTTTGTATCTGGAAAACTGAATAACAAATTTGAAGAAAACAATATGCAGTATAATAACCATTGTTGAAATCCTATCATTTTGTTCAGTGAAATTCTGTAGCTTTCTTTTTGTACTATTTCTTCTTCTGAAAGAAAGAAAGAAAGAAAGAAAAGAAAGAAAGAAAGAAAGAAAGAAAGAAAGAAAGAAAGAAAGAAAGAAAGAAAGAAATCCTAAATTGTAGTGCCTCCCAGGTTGCTCCTTTTGCCAAGTATTGCTTCAGTTATTGTGAGTTTCTTTAACTTTCATAGAAATTTCAGAAATATCATTCATCACTTCCGGTAATATAACCGTTTTAATGATATTATTCCTTGATATCAGACAGAGGATGATTTGCCACTTTTTTGAGAGATAGAGGTTCTAGCAGGGGCACGCAGCTGCTGGTATCCGCTTGAGGGAGTACTGCTCCTCTTCTGTCTGAGATGGATGGGAGGCCAGAGCCGTGGAATCAGCCCTGCTGACCAGTGGGATGGCGCGTGTGACAGCCAGATCGCCCTCACCTCCTACTTCTCTCTGTCTCTCTGTCTCTGTCTCTGTCTCTCTCTGTTTCTCTCTCTCTCTCTCTCTTTAGTGCAGGGTCTACAGAGTCTCACTACACAGAACATTTTTTAGCCTCCCAAGCACCGGTATTATAGGCACACAGCATCATATCCTCTGTCAGTTGCAGTCTCAGCACACCCCAGGTTCAGGGCCAGCATGGTGTGTGGTGCTGGGGATTGAACCTCTGTCCCTGTGTCTGCATAAGCAGACACTTTAATCTGCTGAGCTATCTGGCTGACCCTCTCTACTTTTCAAAAATACCTGTTTTAATCTCTTCACAGTACTATATGCTTTTCATGCTCCCTTCAGCAGCACATACACAGTTTTATATATATGTGTGTGTGTGTATATATATGCATACATAATATGTATAGTAATGTATATGGTAATATATATTAATATATTATTATAATATATTACTGACATATAGTAATATATAATTCTATATTATATATTGCTATATATAATATAATATATAATTTTTAAAAATATATTTAGTACATGGTCTACAGGGTACAGGGTCTCACTATGTAGAGCAACTCATGGCAACCTTCCTGCTTTCAGCCTCCTGAGGATTCCCAGCAGTGCCACAACAGCCAGTCTCACTCATGGTCTCAGCGTGCCCTGAGAGCAGGGTTGGCACAGCAGGCTGGAGATCAAACCCCCCTGCTGCGCTCTGCCCAAGTAGGTGCTTTAGTCTGCTATGTCATCTGGTTGGCCCTCACAGTAGTATATTGAATGAGCTTTTCCCTGATTTATTTCCCAGCATGCCTATTTTTGGCATACAAAAATACTGTTGTTTTGTGTGTTGATTTATCTCTTTCCTCTTTGCTGAGTAGCTTTATAAACTCTAGGAGTCTTGAAGGAGAGATTTTCATGTTTCTGTGCAGAGCATCATATCGGCTGCATTTGGAGGTAGTTGGGTTTCTTGCTTTCTTATTTGTTCACTTGCACCTCTTTTCCTTCCCAGATTGCTTGGGCTAACATTTCAGTATTATTCTGAAGAGAATGGGTGAGGTCAGAGCCAGCCTTGGCTTGCTCCTGATTTTAGATGGAATGCTTTTATTTTCACCATTTATTATGAATATAGCTGTGTGTTTGTTAAGAATAGGTTCTATCAACTTCAGGTTAAGGATTAGAAGTAATGGAGAGTGTCAGCTCTCTTGATGCTTTCAGTATTGGCTCTGAGCTCTCTTTGCTGATAAAGGTTTTGTGAAAAGCCTGTTGCTCTTCTGGCAAGCTTGCTTGTGTTAGTTACTTGATATTTTTCTCTTAGAGCTTTTACTATCCCCTTGACTGAAATATTGGAATTTTGGCTATGATATGACTTGTAATTTAGGGAAGGGTCTACAGGGTTTTCAGGGTTTCACTAGAAGATCGGATTCCTAATGATCTACCTATATAGAACCTCGAAAGAACTGGTGTACCACCACACCCAGTTTCTCATGCTGTCTGAGCATGCCCCTGGGACAGGGCATCCTGGCAAGCACAGGGATTCCATCCTGGCCCTGAGCCTGATTGCAGGTGCTTTAATCTACTGAGCTATTTGGCCAGCCCATCCATTACTTCAAGGAATCATTACTTATAATAACAACCGTCAAGGAACCTGTCATATATCAGTGCTTAATGTAAGAGTTATACTAAAAGTTTACATTTCTTACCACAGCCCAAGAAGGTTAAGGATTAGTAGTCATGGAGTATAGACTCCGAGCTGGGAAAGGAAACTCATGAAAAAAATGTGAGAAGATAAAGTGTGAAGAGCTAAAATGGAGAAAATAGGATGGGTAGTATTCTTTTTATTTCTCAGATTGGAGGGGGAAAGGAAATTTGAAGAATGAGGTGAGGACTAAAGAACTCAGGCAGTGTCCTGAGTATTGGAGAAAATTTATCGCATAACTCTTTCCTGTAATATCCACTGCAGAAATTAAAACATCGATCCACATGCGCATGCCTTGGCCTGCTCCTGTCAGCTCCGCGTTTGAGAATGCGGACAGAGAGCCTACTCTGCTTCATTCCATGGCTGCAGGCAAGATTCTGAGCTAGGCAGCCCTCGACCCTGTTTCTGACCTGCTGTTTTTAGCCTTCTGATTTACTGGTCTCTATTTTCCACAGGGTTCCGGGTGAGGCTTTAACACAGCTGTCTCGGGTGAGTTTTAGTCTGGCATCTTTGTCCAGCACAGATTTTCCCATAGCTTCTTCAGTCCTTCTTCCACCTTCTCGAAAACGGCCAGTTCCCTTCTTTCAGTGGAGGCAGACCTATGGGATTTAGCCTCCTGCGGGTGGGGGCAGCGGTGCGGACTTCCTGTCTGTGCACTGTCCTTTCACCCCAGTTTTCCCTAGATTTTAACTGACTGCAGACTTTTTTACTCCTTCCGCCCAGACAAAGACCAGGGAAGAAGGAACGCACAGGAAACGACGGTGGCTGAAGTGTCCAGCTGCAGTTACCTCCCCGCCCCTTTTCCTCTTCCTCCAAAAGACTTTTACTTACTTTTTTTTTTTTTTTTTTTATCTTTATCTTTTAGATAACAGGAATCAAACTCAGGACTTTGCACTTGCCAGGCAGATACTTATGCTGCTGAAGTATCTCTCCAGCTCCCTGAAAGACTTTTCTTTAGCGGGGACTCTGAGTTTATCTTCAACACATGCTCTTGGACCAGCATTCTGTTCGCTGCTAGCACAGATTCCGAACTATATATTGGCGGGAAAAGCAAGGCAATCTTTTCCCAGGGCTAGGTACAGAATCCTGCAGCAGTGCCCACCTGCAGATGCCCGCTTGATTTCTGTTGACGATAGTTTTGTACACTGTACAGCGTAGCTAACCTCTCAGTTTGGCCTTGAAAGTGCTCTGATCACTTGGAAGATGGCTTACGAAGGTGTCAGATTCTGGTCCCTGTCCAGGCAAGGATAGGTACTTCTCTGCCACGCTGTGAACAATAAGATCTACAGAGTGAAACTGGGCACATGCTTAAGATGATATGCTAGCTCTCTCCTGATCCTCAGTTGCTAGTTTATGGCATTTCATTGCCTCACTGTCCCATTGCAGCCTATTCCAGCGATTGTATCCCCACAACAGCTTTAGCAACGCTCGGACCTTTCCCGCAGCAGGAAGATCTATGCACGTTGCTTTTGCTACGCTGCCAGGATCAGACAGGCGAGCAACCCATCTTCTAAGGCTGTTCTGCCGTTTAGAATCTCCATCCAGAGCGTGAGAGTACTTTCTCAAATATCAAGTTTTGGGGTTATTGATTTTCCTTTGCTTTTGTTTTCTACTTTATTAGCTATCACTCTGATCTTTATTATTTCTTTCCCATATTGAATTTAAATTGATCTTTCACCCCAGTTTTCTAAAGTAGAAGTGGATTTCATTTATTCAGTTCTTCCTTCACTAATATACTGCTTCATCTATAAATTTCTTTTACCTCCTCTGGTGGCTTACAAGAAGTCATAGTAAACTGTAATTTCATTTTCTTTGTTTCACCTCTTATTTATTCTCTGATCCACTAATGATTTGGAAATATGTAGCTTAATTTGCACGACTGTGGAAATTTCAGGTATTATTCTAATTTTTAAGTTATGGATTCAGCTTCATTATGGTAGGAAATCCTATTACACATGATTTAAGGCTTATTAAATTTATAGAGCCATTACATGATCAATGTTAGTAATGTCCCACGTGCATTTATACGGACTATCCACTCTGTTATATTTGGACAAGACTACATTAAAATTATCAATTAGGTCAATTTAATTGACAGTATTTTTCATGTATTCTGTATCCTTCTGATTTTCTTTAAGCAGAAAATTATTGGTATCTTCTCATAATTCTGTCAGTTTTCCCTCAGGTCTTTAGAATTTTTATACCATGTAGTGAACTTACCCACTTATAATTATGAAATGAGGCTTCAAATGATAGACAGTACGGTGGGAGCTTAGAATACAGCAAAGGTCACGAGGAATGTAGGTATAAACTGCTAATTTGAAAATCCCAGGACACATGCGCAGAACAGCTCCCAAAGCTGCGCGTCCACTTCATTTGAGAACTCCAGCTGTCTTTCCAGAATTGCCGAACTTGAAGTTGGCCTGAGGGGTCTTGTCCCTGTCCTCGCTCCATGACAGCCCAGCCTCCCGCTGTGCAGTGTGCCTCTCTTCCTACTTTTACTTGGCCTGAACTTGCTCCACAGAGCCTGTTTGTTTCCCTGCTTTTAACAAAACTTTGCTGCTGTTTGCATTTGTCTTGACCAAGTCTTTATTCAGGATGCAAAAAACCGAGAAACCAACTCCTGAAAGAGATTCCAGCACCCCTAGCCCCAAAAAAGAAATGTTACTTTCTCAGGAAATCTACATTGGATAATCATTGCGGTTTTCCTTGAATTAAAGGCAGAATGACATGGCTGCTGGTCATTTTATTTTTCATTCTTCTTATATATTTAATCTCATAAAAGGCACATAGGTATGTATTACTCTACATACTGCTTAATGGTTTCTGCCTTTTGCCCGGAAAGTTCAAATCATTTAGCATTTCAAAGATTATTTATATTACTAGCTTGTCAACTGACATTTTAAAATATTTCTTGTGTTCTTTCTTACTTTTCTGCTTCCTTCTGATTTTAATTTATTCAGAAGTGCATGTGTTTGATTCCATTTTATCTTCATTGTTTATTAAAAATCTCTCTATGCTTTATTTCAGGAATTCTTTTACATCTTTAATTTATCATTTAACCTTTATATATTTAATTTTGAATATTTCCTATTATTATTTCTTCAACATCACTAATACTACTTTCTACTTTGCTAATATATTGTCCACCTCATCTAGTGTGTGTTTCATCTATAGTATTATAAGTTTCATATTTATTATTTCAATTTTGTCTACATTTCTTTGCTTAGGTCTTTGTCAAACTTTTCTTTATAAGGTTTAAAATGTAACTTTAATATCCTCTTAATCTTTAATATCTTTCTAATTTAAGCACCAGAATCAGTTTTGAATTAATTTAATTTAATTTAATTTTGGACTTTTAGGGAAGGGTCTACGGAGCTTTCAGAGTCTCATTATGAGATTGGACTTGTAGTGACCCGTCTGTTTATAGCCTCCCAAGAGCTGGGATTACAGGCATGCACCACCAAGCCCAGTCTCAATTGCTGTCAGCGCACCCTGGGGTGGGACCAACATGGCAGAAATGGGGATTGAACCCCTGGCCCCTGTACCTGCTTGCAGGTGCTTTTGTCCACTTAACTATTTGGCCGGCCCTTGAATTAATTTTAAATTAGCATAATTTTGTCTTCATTGCAGCTTGGATTTTCCTGTTCGTTTGCATGTCTTGTAATTTTTAATGGATACTGGCTATTATAAATTATCCTCTGTTGGGTGTTTCAAGTTTTGTCTTATTAATAATATGATTGAGATTTACGTCGTGAAACCATTTACTCCCTCAAAATATTTTGACATCATTTGCACTTCTGTTTCTAGAAGATTTGTGAGGCCTAGAATAAGCATGATTTATTCTAAGACTCTTTCGTGCCCGTTGCTAAGGGAGATCATACAGAATGTCTAACCCGTGTTCCATGACTTACAAGGCTTTCTGATCTATTTCCCAGGCTTACATTTTCTCTTTTATTTTGCTCTTTCTTCCAGCCTCAAGTGGCTGGATCTAGCTCTCCTAACATTAGACGTTCACAGAAGCTTCCTAAATTAATTATACCCTATAACTTATTTCAAACATGAATAGTATATGATGTGCAGGGCTAAGGTCTGTTTTATTCCTTGGAATGCTCCCACTTGTATGATTTTAGATCACCGTGTCTCAAGGAATTCCAGCACACATGGAAGCACTCCATCTGAGCCACTGGGCTAATGACTGAGCAGAGCATATTCTTTGTATGATATGCAACCAAGCATCACAGATATCAATGAGGAAAGAGTCTCCATGTCTTTCTAGGAACCAGCATTTTTACTAATCATGTCGGGCTTTGTAAATGTAGTAGATATTAGGTGTAGAGAAAAGCCAGGCCCACTGCTTCATCCAAATTTCTGACTCTATGAGTTATTAAACACAGTAAGACAAGCACATTTTATGCACTAAATTTTGACATTTTATTTAACATAATTTGCATGAGGACTCAAAGAATATATTAAAAAATGTACAAATATGGACATAGACAAATGCTTTTCTAAAGTTTTTATTACAATGATTACTGGTAACTATCATAATACCTATATAACATATATCAGATTTTGAATTGTCTTGGTCTGAGTGCCAGGTTCTTTGTGAGTCTGGCTCTCTTAATGTTTCTAAACTTTCTTAATCATAAGAATCTCTGACTAGAGTACCACATATAGATTTTCAGGGTCCTCCAAAGATTCTAATACCATCTGCCTGAGGTAAGGCAAGAGACTCTATTCTCAATAAATAACCAAGGCATGTTTGAAAATCATTGGTGCAATCTAAGCTTAGATTCAGCACACCAAAAGATAGAGTTACAAATGAAGTTTCAATAGACCACTTAGTGTTGATGGAAACTGATATTTTAATCTAAATTTGACCAGTACTTTTATATCTTCTTGATAACTTATATATTTGTTAAATTTCAAATATATTTCTGAACTCTAAGCCAGTCTGAAATCAGTAGTCAAAATGACTCTTCAGATGACATTAATAAATAATTCTTTTCTCATATAAACTTTTGAAAAAATTCAACTAATAAGTCTGTCTTTTAACCTGACACATACCTTGGATTCTACTTTCTTACTAATAGATTAGGTATTAAAACACATTCTACAGCATTGAAATAATCAAGATATAGAACCAAACTTGTTATTTTAGTAAGTCTAAATTGGCCCATGAGACATACACATGAATTAATAGAAAATTATTCTACTGCATAATAAAGGTAACCCCAATGTGAATTCTCCAGTAAATTTTTCCTTAAAAGGAATAAATTTTGTCATCTTTAACAGAAGAAGAGGTGATCACTAGCATCTAGTCCTGTATCATAAACCGTAACATAATAATTTCAAATTTAAAAAGATTCAACGCATTGAAAGAAGTCTTCATTTGTCATTTTATGTGAATTTTAAATTCAAAAACACTGTCACTTCCTGACATGACAATCCTCTTGACTGAGGCACTTGAGATAGAATTTTATAGATTTTTAAGATTAAAGAAAAGTTGTTTCTTTTTTATGTATTTTGTACAAGGCCTATAGGGTGTTCAGGGTCTCACTATATAGATTGGACTCATAGTGATCCTCCTGTTTTCAGCCTCCCAAGTGCTGGGATTACAGGCACATACTACTATATCTAGCCTCAATCACAGTCTAAGCCTGCCCTGGGGATGGAGTCAGCACAGACTGAACCCTGATAGCTGAGCTCTGCCTAAGCAGGTGCTTTATTCTTCTGAGATATCCGGCTGGCCCTTAAGTTAATAGTTTTTTTTCTGAAGTTATAAACTACCTTGATGCACCTTTGTTCATCCACTAATAATATACTATATAACAACCATTGCTGAATTCCTATCATCTTCTGAAATTCTGTACTATTTCTAATGTTTACATTATTTTTATTCTCTTTAAAATAAAAAACATAGTTTATATAAATGAAACCACTCAAAAATGTGTAAGGTAATCCATAACTGTATAACAAAATACTTAAAAGCTTAGTGGTATAACATAAAAACAAGCAAGAATCCAGCAGTGGGTTGCCTGGGTAGCTTTGTCTTAGGATCTCATGTGTTTGTCATGAGGTATAGGCCAGGATTGCAGTTAAACAAAGGTTCTGATAATACGCAGTCTTAATTCCACGCTTGAAAGTTAGTGATGGTCCCCAATCCTTGCCATTTCGTTCTCCTCATAGTGCTGCTTGTCTACCTTCACTAAAAGGAGGATCCTCTGAGAGCCATTCATCTAAAAGAAAACAAAAGGATAGCCACAGTATCGTGAAAGTCAAGCTTCAGAGATCGTATCCTTGGAATCCCTTGGAGTTCAGCTCCTTTACTATCTCCTTTTTTGTTTGTTTGTTTGTTTGTTTGCTTGCTTTGTTTTCTGTTTTTTTACTTCTTGGTCACCTCCTATCTTCCATCTTTACAAAAGAGAGACTGGCTTTACACCTCCTGAAGGACTAGAAACAATAAGATACGTAGTAGAGATGGTGGAACCATAGATGGAAGAAGTATCTCACATGCTTTTTTTTGACATTTAATGAAAATGTGACTGCTCTCTTGCTTTGATGTACCAAGTGGTACACAAGTAAATGATTTTACAAAAGTAAACTTTTGTCCATCAAATTTTCTTCTATCAAACACTTACACAGTGTACTATCTCCTTTATTTTTGAACTTCATATTTCAGTTTGTCAGACTTCATCACCCTCTGCCTCCACTCTTTCATATTCTGTCTAATCCTTAACATTCTGCACCAGACTTCTGAACTCTCATCAGTACTCTCAATTGGAACTTGGAGGAACCTTCCAAAAAGAAGTTTACCAAACAGGCTGGGGAAAAGAACTGAGGACTTAAAGACCAAATTATTAGTGCAGAGACTGGGGATAGATCCCCAGCCCTATATGGCCTGCTGGCCCTGCCCCCAGGAGCACAAGCTGACCACTGGGATTAGGTGTGGTGGCATGTATCTATAACCCCAGGACTTGGGGTGGGGTTGAATACAGGAGGACTGCTATGAATCCAAGCTGCATGGCGAGGTGCTGTAATAACCAAATGCATAAAAAATCAGATTATTACCAGGCCAGTCAAAATATCTAAATTCCTCATGCTATTGTCCTATTAAATTTCATTTTAATAAAATTTGCAAAAACTCAGGTATATCTACTTTTAAACTCTGAGTCTGTGCTTTAAGATTGTCCCAATGAGGAATAAACTTCAAAGAAGAAGGCTGAGTGGATTTCTTTTGTGGGTGATCAATATTTGGTCCACCATGAAACTATTTCAATAGAGATGAAAAAATTAACATATTCACATACAATTCTAATTCCTCAGAAAAGATGCTGTTAAGAACAAAACACCACCAAATGTTTAGAAGACTATAAAGTGAAAAATTAATGTAAATAACCTCTCATCTGACAAGCAGATAACAATTTGCACTTCACATGTCAAAATGTAACTTAGAAGATACTAGAGGCTCATTGTTCACTGAAGTGTGAGTTGGAAATATGAGGTTCTTTCCTGTGGGCAGCTTTCCTCATTCCCTTTCCAAAGGCCTCTTCTGCAAAGTTCTCTAGCAGAAAAAATTTTCTTTCTTGCTTCAGTGATGCTCTGACAGCCCATGGGATTTGATGAACATATTGGTTCCAAACTCACTGATAAACTCATTCCCATCAAATTTACACCCATTAAAAATCTTATAAATCTTCTAACCTAAAATTATTCCTTAAAAATGTAAAACTTATATATGAAGTTGTCATATGTGTGTCTGAGTTACTCTTCCCTCGTTGCTGGGAGAAATACGTGACACTCAAAATGAGGGAAGGAAAGATTTATTTAGCTCACAGTTACTTGAGGTGTCAGTCCCTATTCAGCTGGCTCCAAGGCAGAGTGGCACATGGGAGAGGCAGTGGGCAAGAGCAAGAGAGCAGGGAGAGATAGTTGCAGCTCAAGCAGCTGACTACTCTTCCTCCCTTACTTTGAAATGCAAATCACCTGCCTCAGGGCAGGTGCAGTATCCATTTGTACAATAATCAATTACAAAATCCGGAAGCATCCCCATGACATCTTGAGGCTTTGGGGGGACACTTGTACACAAACCAAAAGATTCCACCCTTACTCCCTCAAAGACTCAGCCACATCCCTTTATGCAAAAGACATTTTAGTCCATCTCTAAGAGTTTCCAGTCCCAACACTTCAACATTGCTTAAAAGTCCAAGTCCCAAGTCTCTGTGAGTCTCTATACAAATGAAGTTAAGCACATCCAACGATCAAAGGCACAAGATATACATTACCATTCCAAAAGACACACAGAAGGATACCAAGCATTGGAACTAGCACAAGTCCAAAATCCAGAAGAGCCAATATTAAATCCTATAGGTCCTTGTGGAACATCTGAAGCAACTAGTGGAAAACTGTAAGCTGCATGTGCCTCCATCCCTACAGCACTCTTGGTACATGTAGCTCCCGTGGCTTTTCTTGCAGGCTAGTTGTCCTTTTGAGTAGAAACCTCCCCCGGCCCAGTCTTCACAGCTGGCTTTCTATCAGCCTTCTGGTCCGAGCTCTGATTAGAATCTTCCCTACAGAAGAACCAAAACTGTTGCAGCTCTTTGCAAGTAGACAACATTTCCAAACCTTTCCTATCTCTTCCCAGAGCCCCTTCCAAACACTTCTAATCCACATGGTCAGGTTCAGCCACAGCAACGACCCCACTCCTGGTACAAAATACTGTCTTTGTTATTCTTCTCTCATTGCTGGGACAAATACCTGACACTCAAGATGAGGGAAGAAAAGGTTTATGTATCTCAGAGTTACTTGAGGTTTCAGTTCATATTCAGCTGGCTCAGCTCAAAGGCATAGCGGCACATGAGAGAGGGCAACCTTCCATGGTGGTGGACAAGTGCAAGAGAGCAAGGAGAGCTAGCTACAGCTCAAGCAGCTAACTTCTCTTCTTCCTTTACACTGAAAAGCAAATCACCTGCCTCAGGGCAGGTGCAGCATCTATTTGCATTATGATCAATTACGATTTCCAGAAGCAGCCCCAGGACAGCATGAAGCTTTAGGGGGGACACCTATACACAAACCATAACAATGTGCAAGACATATTTTAAGGCCTGATATGAACAACTGAGCAAAACTCAACTTGTTACCCAAGATCAGCAATCCTGCCACTTCTCTTGTATTTGCCATATTTCTTAGATTTCCCTTTCTTCCATCAAGCTAAACAGCTCATCTTCAAAGTACAGCACATGAAGAGACAAACTGCTATGGTACCAGCCTATAGAATCTGCATGCACAAACACTATAGCTGCAATTTCCCAGGAGAGATAATCAAAAACCCATTGTATGATGAACAAAGGTATGCTTATGATAAAGTACACCCAGACTTTTCACAAGATGAGGTAATCACAGGAGAGTGTTCATTATTGTTTCCTTGTCCTTATTGAAAATCTACAAAGAAAGGATGAAAACAACTGCTGATTGCCTAATTTTACAGGAGACACATGTAGAATGGTGTACTCTCAAATAAATCTAGAATTCAATATTCTCAGAGTCATCTCCATAAACTTTTCTTGTGAAAATTTCTCATGAGACTGAAGTGATTTGACATTTACAATATGCTATATTTCTCTGCTCATGCTTTACCAAATATGGTTACACAAAGAAAGAAAATAAAAACCTGGAGCAAATATAAAACAGAAAGTAGGGCTCATGGTGGTCATGTAGATAATTAGAACCAAAATGTGACTGTACGATGTCATTCTCTTTATTCTATTTCAGTTACTCCTACTGCAGTCATATTTACAGCTCTGATCTTGCTCTCTCTCTCCCTAATAATAATGTTGACCAGTAGTAACCTTCAATAGAAACTTGAATGCTACTGTCTCCAACATGTCTCCAAATCCATTGTCTCTACAATTTCTTACTCAGTATCAATAAGTATAATTTTACCTGAAGTAAATATAGGGCGAGAATGGAGGCAACCAGAGGTTCTCTTAATCATTTTCTCACTAACATGTTTACCTGTTTATGTCCGTGTGTGGCTTTCCTTCCTCTTCAAAGGACTCCAACAAGGAAATTATCACTAGGCTAACTCTCTCTACTTGAAACTAATATCCTTCTCCCTTATCCACTCAAAAACTTTAAAGTAGCATCGACAATGTGCCTTTCTGCACAAAAATTCCTGTTATCACACAAGGTTGCTCTATTAGCCCTTACTTTTCCCTTTCTATAAATCCTACATCAGCTAGTGTTTCAGAGCTTCCTATGTTCAGCATGGATTCTGAAGGCAGATATTTCTCATCTCCTTGCCACAATCATTCCAGGTCATCCATCATCAACCTCACCTGTATTCCTCCCTCAAAAGATCTTCTTCCTTGCTCACATAGCTAATTTTAGTCTCCACCTCAGGTAGAAACCAGGATATTATTTTGAAAATGTAAGTCACTTCATAATAGCTTGTTGTTCCACTTGTATCAACCATCTCCGATGATACGTGGTGTAAAGAAATCCCATGGTCCACTCTGAATTGTGCCTATCTACAAATAGTATTTCTTATAACTTCCTAGGTACATTAATCTCTTCACATGTGTGCCTGTTTAAGTTCAACTCCCTTCCTGCCCCTAATGTCTAAACTGCAGACCTTCAAATTTTGAGTAGTTCTCTTTCTTTAATTGGACTTAAGATCAAATATATCCTACTTGCAGAATTCTTCCATGATCATTCATTCTATTTGAAACAAGCAACTTTTGCCCTAGACATGTTGTTGAATAATGATATTTATTATATACAATTATGTGAATTGTAAGCGACCACTTATTGCTTTATGAAATCTCATTTCTCTTACATGAAAGAACTATATATCCTACTGGTTTTACCTTCACTGTACTTTATCATGAGTCTTGTTATGATTTTTTAGTCTCCAATCTCTTAGTATTGATGTTATAAAGTTTCCTTTAGTTCACTTAACAAATCTATACTTTCCTCATCATTCACTACCTTTGTTTAAGTTGTGATTAATATCTACATTTGGCACAGTTTTGTAGCATATATTGGCTACCTTCATTGTGAAGACTTGGTGCATGTGCATAACATTTGTTAATTTTTACTTTAGACCTTTTTCCCCCTTTCCTCATTCCCTGTCTTTGTGTCATTTGGAAGTAGATAGATAGATAGATAGATAGATAGATAGATAGATAGATAGATAGATAGATAGATAGATACATAGATAGATACATAGATAGATACATAGATAATCAGATAGACAGACCAATAACCATCAATGTGCCTTTCTGCACAAAAACTCATTAGCATGCAAGCATGATCTGTCATATTTCTGCTTAGAAAAAGACTATGTCCTACTTTTAAATATATCTTTGTTTTCAGTCAAGACCTCAACACAGAAATCAGAATTCATTTATTTAACTGTTTATTAAATGCATCTGTTTGAACTCATTCAATTGCCTTAAACTCTATCACAAATTCCTATTACCCTTTTCTCCTTTTTCTCAATTTAACCCTCCCTCTAATATATTGACCTTGGATTATGCCAGAACTAAGTTTCCACTTAGTCAAACAACACAAGTTAGAGTCATTCTTAATTTTTCCCTTTTCACACCTGTCAAACTCAATCAGTTAACACTTTTCAAAGCTATCCAGTGCTCCCACTTTCCACTTTTAATATTTAAATTCAAATTCCTATCATTGCTGGCCTGGAGAATTATGAGCATACATTCTTTTTTTGTGCATTTGCTTGTAACCTATCTAGGAAACATTCTTCCTTCATATTCTCTGTCTTACAATATCCATAATTTCATGTGGTATCAAGGTTTACCATGATGTAGCTTCCTCTCAGTATTATTAGGCTTATTGAGACCATGGTGGAGGGTGTTGACTCTTCCATAAAACAGCAGGCATGATCTCACTCTCCATGATGCTGCAGTATTCAAGTTGGATTAAGGAAGGCAAAACACACAGTACTGTCTAGCCATCATAGGGGAAAAAAATGTTCTTTGGCTCAACTGTGAGAGCAAGAAAGTAATACCACTGACTATTTGTATTTAACTTGTCTCATGATAGGATCCAACCCAAGTAGATACAAGCTCTTAAAGGAGACCAGAAAAAGGACCAAGATAGTCACAGAAGCCATGACTGAGCCTATGTACTTAGCACTAGTTGGGACTGAAGCAAGCACCTTTTCTGCTTAAGTGTGTTTCAGTTGACTTTTGGTCTTGCCACCAGAGATACTCTAATTTAACTAAATCCACATAGCTCATAGTTAATACTGGAACAACTGCAGGGGTTCCTGGTCTTCTCACCAATAAAATATCATTCTATCATAGGTAAAATTTCTCTGGTGTCTTCAGGATAAAGTGAACATGAAGTAGAATTTTACATAGCACATTTTAGACATATTGAATCTCTACCAATTCTATACATTTATAGTTGTATATTTCAACACCTTCATCAATAATATTTATTTTAAAAAATAATAATTCCTCCATGGATATCTACCTTTGAGCTTCAACATAAATGCAACTGGCTCTGTAAAAGTTTCTCTCATATCTAAGAAGGATTGTAACTATTTGTTCTCTTAAAGTAGAACTCAGCAAGAAACTTAGTTTTTTTTTTTTTTGTTTTTTTCTTTCTCTATAAAATCTTCCCCAGACAAGCAACTCTTTAGATAACTCTTCCCTCAGGAAAGTGGAATTGTGCCTTCTCACCCAACCTAGTGCTTTCTTCACTCATAAGGGAAACTGTTGAACTGTTCTGTTGTCGGTGCCAAAAGAAACGGGACGAGAAGACCCGATGAGTAAGCTTCAGAGGACTCACTGAGACTTGTGTCTCTCAAAGTGAGCCCAGAGCTGCAGAAACAGCTCACTTATATTGAGGGCTACAAGAGGGCTATGGAATGTACGAGACTACTTCACAGATTACAAATCAGTATGTCTTCTACCATTTGCCAAACACTAGGTTCATACAGATGTTAACAGATAACCAAGGAGCAGGGGAGGTGACAACCCTTAACATCCCAAGCAAGAGATCAAAATACGGCACCAGCAAAGGAAGCTGCTATCTGCAGGTGTAAATCCCAGCTTTCTGGGACCTACAACAGACAGCAGCCCTCCCTGGGCTCTGTTTCTTGTTTCCTGCTTCTCAGGATATCAATTGGGCATATTGCTATAGGAAACACTTCAGGCAGTTTCCTACTGGGAATTTCCTAGAAAGAACAATAGAAAGAACATTAACCAGATTTTAGACAGCTACTACTCTGTATCTTTTGCATGGTTCTTTGCCTTTTAAACTTGATTCTCTCAGCTTATATACATTTTGCTGCTGGAATGCAAATTCTATTGAGGATAGCATACTTGTTGGTTTGTTCATTTGATAAACATTTGCTCAGCATGTGACAAATGCCATAGAAAAATACAGACTCATCAAAAAATTTATTAGTGTTTTGGTTCGAGAAAGTTATGTAAGCCAAATAGAGATGACGATATCAAGAAAAATACAGACAAAAATGATGCTTCCAAAATACAAATTCAGTTATATCAGAAATCATATGCAGTGGAATTTCCAAGAAACTAGAGGCCAGAAGGAATTTTTTTCGAAGACTTAGAATGCACCATCCCTGTCACTAGAAATACTTAGAATTAGGGTTGGCCTTGAACTAAAGAGAGTCCCACTTTTATAAAATTTGTGAGGACCAGCAAGTAGAGTTACAGAAGTGAAGCAAAGATAGTCATTTTAGCAACTAACCCTATCTTAACCTTGAAAGAAAATGCATCACGTGAATCTCATTTGTTGGATTTTTTTTTTTTTTTACCTAATATTTCCTCTCTAAGGAGGAAATTCCCAGTAGAAAACTGCCTGAAGTGTTTCCCTTATCAATGAAGAAAGCACTAGGTCTGGTGAGAAGGCACAATTCCACTTTCCTGAGGGAAGAGTTATCTAAAGAGTTGCTTGTCTGGGGAAGATTTTATAGAGAAAGAAAAAAACAAAAAAACACAAAGTTTCTTGCTGAGTTCTACTTTAAGAGAACAAATAGTTACAATCCTTCTTAGATATGAGAGAAACTTTTACAGAGCCAGTTGCATTTATGTTGAAGCTCAAAGGTAGATATCCATGGAGGAATTATTATTTTTTAAAATAAACATTATTGATGAAGGTGTTGAAATATACAACTATAAATGTATAGAATTGGTAGAGATTCAATATGTCTAAAATGTGCTATGTAAAATTCTACTTCATGTTCACTTTATCCTGAAGACACCAGAGAAATTTTACCTATGATAGAATGATATTTTATTGGTGAGAAGACTAGGAACCCCTGCAGTTGTTCCAGTATTAACTATGAGCTATGTGGATTTAATTAAATTAGAGTATCTCTGGTGGCAAGACCAAAAGTCAACTGAAACACACTTAAGCAGAAAAGGTGCTTGCTTCAGTCCCAACTAGTGCTAAGTACATAGGCTCAGTCATGGCTTCTGTGACTATCTTGGTCCTTTTTCTGGTCTCCTTTAAGAGCTTGTATCTACTTGGGTTGGATCCTATCATGAGACAAGTTAAATACAAATAGTCAGTGGTATTACTTTCTTGCTCTCACAGTTGAGCCAAAGAACATTTTTTTCCCCTATGATGGCTAGACAGTACTGTGTGTTTTGCCTTCCTTAATCCAACTTGAATACTGCAGCATCATGGAGAGTGAGATCATGCCTGCTGTTTTATGGAAGAGTCAACACCCTCCACCATGGTCTCAATAAGCCTAATCATACTGAGAGGAAGCTACATCATGGTAAACCTTGATACCACATGAAATTATGGATATTGTAAGACAGAGAATATGAAGGAAGAATGTTTCCTAGATAGGTTACAAGCAAATGCACAAAAAAAGAATGTATGCTCATAATTCTCCAGGCCAGCAATGATAGGAATTTGAATTTAAATATTAAAAGTGGAAAGTGGGAGCACTGGATAGCTTTGAAAAGTGTTAACTGATTGAGTTTGACAGGTGTGAAAAGGGAAAAATTAAGAATGACTCTAACTTGTGTTGTTTGACTAAGTGGAAACTTAGTTCTGGCATAATCCAAGGTCAATATATTAGAGGGAGGGTTAAATTGAGAAAAAGGAGAAAAGGGTAATAGGAATTTGTGATAGAGTTTAAGGCAATTGAATGAGTTCAAACAGATGCATTTAATAAACAGTTAAATAAATGAATTCTGATTTCTGTGTTGAGGTCTTGACTGAAAACAAAGATATATTTAAAAGTAGGACATAGTCTTTTTCTAAGCAGAAATATGACAGATCATGCTTGCATGCTAATGAGTTTTTGTGCAGAAAGGCACATTGATGGTTATTGGTCTGTCTATCTGATTATCTATGTATCTATCTATGTATCTATCTATGTATCTATCTATCTATCTATCTATCTATCTATCTATCTATCTATCTATCTATCTATCTATCTACTTCCAAATGACACAAAGACAGGGAATGAGGAAAGGGGGAAAAAGGTCTAAAGTAAAAATTAACAAATGTTATGCACATGCACCAAGTCTTCACAATGAAGGTAGCCAATATATGCTACAAAACTGTGCCAAATGTAGATATTAATCACAACTTAAACAAAGGTAGTGAATGATGAGGAAAGTATAGATTTGTTAAGTGAACTAAAGGAAACTTTATAACATCAATACTAAGAGATTGGAGACTAAAAAATCATAACAAGACTCATGATAAAGTACAGTGAAGGTAAAACCAGTAGGATATATAGTTCTTTCATGTAAGAGAAATGAGATTTCATAAAGCAATAAGTGGTCGCTTACAATTCACATAATTGTATATAATAAATATCATTATTCAACAACATGTCTAGGGCAAAAGTTGCTTGTTTCAAATAGAATGAATGATCATGGAAGAATTCTGCAAGTAGGATATATTTGATCTTAAGTCCAATTAAAGAAAGAGAACTACTCAAAATTTGAAGGTCTGCAGTTTAGACATTAGGGGCAGGAAGGGAGTTGAACTTAAACAGGCACACATGTGAAGAGATTAATGTACCTAGGAAGTTATAAGAAATACTATTTGTAGATAGGCACAATTCAGAGTGGACCATGGGATTTCTTTACACCACGTATCATCGGAGATGGTTGATACAAGTGGAACAACAAGCTATTATGAAGTGACTTACATTTTCAAAATAATATCCTGGTTTCTACCTGAGGTGGAGACTAAAATTAGCTATGTGAGCAAGGAAGAAGATCTTTTGAGGGAGGAATACAGGTGAGGTTGATGATGGATGACCTGGAATGATTGTGGCAAAGAGATGAGAAATATGTCTTCAGAATCCATGCTGAACATAGGAAGCTCTGAAACACTAGCTGATGTAGGATTTATAGAAAGGGAAAAGTAAGGGCTAATAGAGCAACCTTGTGTGATAACAGGAATTTTTGTGCAGAAAGGCACATTGTCGATGCTACTTTAAAGTTTTTGAGTGGATAAGGGAGAAGGATATTAGTTTCAAGTAGAGAGAGTTAGCCTAGTGATAATTTCCTTGTTGGAGTCCTTTGAAGAGGAAGGAAAGCCACACACGGACATAAACAGGTAAACATGTTAGTGAGAAAATGATTAAGAGAACCTCTGGTTGCCTCCATTCTCGCCCTATATTTACTTCAGGTAAAATTATACTTATTGATACTGAGTAAGAAATTGTAGAGACAATGGATTTGGAGACATGTTGGAGACAGTAGCATTCAAGTTTCTATTGAAGGTTACTACTGGTCAACATTATTATTAGGGAGAGAGAGAGCAAGATCAGAGCTGTAAATATGACTGCAGTAGGAGTAACTGAAATAGAATAAAGAGAATGACATCGTACAGTCACATTTTGGTTCTAATTATCTACATGACCACCATGAGCCCTACTTTCTGTTTTATATTTGCTCCAGGTTTTTATTTTCTTTCTTTGTGTAACCATATTTGGTAAAGCATGAGCAGAGAAATATAGCATATTGTAAATGTCAAATCACTTCAGTCTCATGAGAAATTTTCACAAGAAAAGTTTATGGAGATGACTCTGAGAATATTGAATTCTAGATTTATTTGAGAGTACACCATTCTACATGTGTCTCCTGTAAAATTAGGCAATCAGCAGTTGTTTTCATCCTTTCTTTGTAGATTTTCAATAAGGACAAGGAAACAATAATGAACACTCTCCTGTGATTACCTCATCTTGTGAAAAGTCTGGGTGTACTTTATCATAAGCATACCTTTGTTCATCATACAATGGGTTTTTGATTATCTCTCCTGGGAAATTGCAGCTATAGTGTTTGTGCATGCAGATTCTATAGGCTGGTACCATAGCAGTTTGTCTCTTCATGTGCTGTACTTTGAAGATGAGCTGTTTAGCTTGATGGAAGAAAGGGAAATCTAAGAAATATGGCAAATACAAGAGAAGTGGCAGGATTGCTGATCTTGGGTAACAAGTTGAGTTTTGCTCAGTTGTTCATATCAGGCCTTAAAATATGTCTTGCACATTGTTATGGTTTGTGTATAGGTGTCCCCCCTAAAGCTTCATGCTGTCCTGGGGCTGCTTCTGGAAATCGTAATTGATCATAATGCAAATAGATGCTGCACCTGCCCTGAGGCAGGTGATTTGCTTTTCAGTGTAAAGGAAGAAGAGAAGTTAGCTGCTTGAGCTGTAGCTAGCTCTCCTTGCTCTCTTGCACTTGTCCACCACCATGGAAGGTTGCCCTCTCTCATGTGCCGCTATGCCTTTGAGCTGAGCCAGCTGAATATGAACTGAAACCTCAAGTAACTCTGAGATACATAAACCTTTTCTTCCCTCATCTTGAGTGTCAGGTATTTGTCCCAGCAATGAGAGAAGAATAACAAAGACAGTATTTTGTACCAGGAGTGGGGTCGTTGCTGTGGCTGAACCTGACCATGTGGATTAGAAGTGTTTGGAAGGGGCTCTGGGAAGAGATAGGAAAGGTTTGGAAATGTTGTCTACTTGCAAAGAGCTGCAACAGTTTTGGTTCTTCTGTAGGGAAGATTCTAATCAGAGCTCGGACCAGAAGGCTGATAGAAAGCCAGCTGTGAAGACTGGGCCGGGGGAGGTTTCTACTCAAAAGGACAACTAGCCTGCAAGAAAAGCCACGGGAGCTACATGTACCAAGAGTGCTGTAGGGATGGAGGCACATGCAGCTTACAGTTTTCCACTAGTTGCTTCAGATGTTCCACAAGGACCTATAGGATTTAATATTGGCTCTTCTGGATTTTGGACTTGTGCTAGTTCCAATGCTTGGTATCCTTCTGTGTGTCTTTTGGAATGGTAATGTATATCTTGTGCCTTTGATCGTTGGATGTGCTTAACTTCATTTGTATAGAGACTCACAGAGACTTGGGACTTGGACTTTTAAGCAATGTTGAAGTGTTGGGACTGGAAACTCTTAGAGATGGACTAAAATGTCTTTTGCATAAAGGGATGTGGCTGAGTCTTTGAGGGAGTAAGGGTGGAATCTTTTGGTTTGTGTACAAGTGTCCCCCCAAAGCCTCAAGATGTCATGGGGATGCTTCCGGATTTTGTAATTGATTATTGTACAAATGGATACTGCACCTGCCCTGAGGCAGGTGATTTGCATTTCAAAGTAAGGGAGGAAGAGTAGTCAGCTGCTTGAGCTGCAACTATCTCTCCCTGCTCTCTTGCTCTTGCCCACTGCCTCTCCCATGTGCCACTCTGCCTTGGAGCCAGCTGAATAGGGACTGACACCTCAAGTAACTGTGAGCTAAATAAATCTTTCCTTCCCTCATTTTGAGTGTCACGTATTTCTCCCAGCAACGAGGGAAGAGTAACTCAGACACACATATGACAACTTCATATATAAGTTTTACATTTTTAAGGAATAATTTTAGGTTAGAAGATTTATAAGATTTTTAATGGGTGTAAATTTGATGGGAATGAGTTTATCAGTGAGTTTGGAACCAATATGTTCATCAAATCCCATGGGCTGTCAGAGCATCACTGAAGCAAGAAAGAAAATTTTTTCTGCTAGAGAACTTTGCAGAAGAGGCCTTTGGAAAGGGAATGAGGAAAGCTGCCCACAGGAAAGAACCTCATATTTCCAACTCACACTTCAGTGAACAATGAGCCTCTAGTATCTTCTAAGTTACATTTTGACATGTGAAGTGCAAATTGTTATCTGCTTGTCAGATGAGAGGTTATTTACATTAATTTTTCACTTTATAGTCTTCTAAACATTTGGTGGTGTTTTGTTCTTAACAGCATCTTTTCTGAGGAATTAGAATTGTATGTGAATATGTTAATTTTTTCATCTCTATTGAAATAGTTTCATGGTGGACCAAATATTGATCACCCACAAAAGAAATCCACTCAGCCTTCTTCTTTGAAGTTTATTCCTCATTGGGACAATCTTAAAGCACAGACTCAGAGTTTAAAAGTAGATATACCTGAGTTTTTGCAAATTTTATTAAAATGAAATTTAATAGGACAATAGCATGAGGAATTTAGATATTTTGACTGGCCTGGTAATAATCTGATTTTTTATGCATTTGGTTATTACAGCACCTCGCCATGCAGCTTGGATTCATAGCAGTCCTCCTGTATTCAACCCCACCCCAAGTCCTGGGGTTATAGATACATGCCACCACACCTAATCCCAGTGGTCAGCTTGTGCTCCTGGGGGCAGGGCCAGCAGGCCATATAGGGCTGGGGATCTATCCCCAGTCTCTGCACTAATAATTTGGTCTTTAAGTCCTCAGTTCTTTTCCCCAGCCTGTTTGGTAAACTTCTTTTTGGAAGGTTCCTCCAAGTTCCAATTGAGAGTACTGATGAGAGTTCAGAAGTCTGGTGCAGAATGTTAAGGATTAGACAGAATATGAAAGAGTGGAGGCAGAGGGTGATGAAGTCTGACAAACTGAAATATGAAGTTCAAAAATAAAGGAGATAGTACACTGTGTAAGTGTTTGATAGAAGAAAATTTGATGGACAAAAGTTTACTTTTGTAAAATCATTTACTTGTGTACCACTTGGTACATCAAAGCAAGAGAGCAGTCACATTTTCATTAAATGTCAAAAAAAAGCATGTGAGATACTTCTTCCATCTATGGTTCCACCATCTCTACTACGTATCTTATTGTTTCTAGTCCTTCAGGAGGTGTAAAGCCAGTCTCTCTTTTGTAAAGATGGAAGATAGGAGGTGACCAAGAAGTAAAAAAACAGAAAACAAAGCAAGCAAACAAACAAACAAACAAAAAAGGAGATAGTAAAGGAGCTGAACTCCAAGGGATTCCAAGGATATGATCTCTAGAGCTTGACTTTCACGATACTGTGGCTATCCTTTTGTTTTCTTTTAGATGAATGGCTCTCAGAGGATCCTCCTTTTAGTGAAGTTAGACAAGCAGCACTATGAGGAGAACGAAATGGCAAGGATTGGGGACCATCACTAACTTTCAAGCGTGGAATTAAGACTGCGTATTATCAGAACCTTTGTTTAACTGCAATCCTGGCCTATACCTCATGACAAACACATGAGATCCTAAGACAAAGCTACCCAGGCAACCCACTGCTGGATTCTTGCTTATTTTTATGTTATACCACTAAGCTTTTAAGTATTTTGTTATACAGTTATGGATTACCTTACACATTTTTGAGTGGTTTCATTTATATAAACTATGTTTTTTATTTTAAAGAGAATAAAAATAATGTAAACATTAGAAATAGTACAGAATTTCAGAAGATGATAGGAATTCAGCAATGGTTGTTATATAGTATATTATTAGTGGATGAACAAAGGTGCATCAAGGTAGTTTATAACTTCAGAAAAAAAAACTATTAACTTAAGGGCCAGCCGGATATCTCAGAAGAATAAAGCACCTGCTTAGGCAGAGCTCAGCTATCAGGGTTCAGTCTGTGCTGACTCCATCCCCAGGGCAGGCTTAGACTGTGATTGAGGCTAGATATAGTAGTATGTGCCTGTAATCCCAGCACTTGGGAGGCTGAAAACAGGAGGATCACTGAGTCCAATCTATATAGTGAGACCCTGAACACCCTATAGGCCTTGTACAAAATACATAAAAAAGAAACAACTTTTCTTTAATCTTTAAAATCTATAAAATTCTATCTCAAGTGCCTCAGTCAAGAGGATTGTCATGTCAGGAAGTGACAGTGTTTTTGAATTTAAAATTCACATAAAATGACAAATGAAGACTTCTTTCAATGCGTTGAATCTTTTTAAATTTGAAATTATTATGTTACGGTTTATGATACAGGACTAGATGCTAGTGATCACCTCTTCTTCAGTTAAAGACGACAAAATTTATTCCTTTTAAGGAAAAATTTACTGGAGAATTCACATTGGGGTTACCTTTATTATGCAGTAGAATAATTTTCTATTAATTCATGTGTATGTCTCATGGGCCAATTTAGACTTACTAAAATAACAAGTTTGGTTCTATATCTTGATTATTTCAATGCTGTAGAATGTGTTTTAATACCTAATCTATTAGTAAGAAAGTAGAATCCAAGGTATGTGTCAGGTTAAAAGACAGACTTATTAGTTGAATTTTTTCAAAAGTTTATATGAGAAAAGAATTATTTATTAATGTCATCTGAAGAGTCATTTTGACTACTGATTTCAGACTGGCTTAGAGTTCAGAAATATATTTGAAATTTAACAAATATATAAGTTATCAAGAAGATATAAAAGTACTGGTCAAATTTAGATTAAAATATCAGTTTCCATCAACACTAAGTGGTCTATTGAAACTTCATTTGTAACTCTATCTTTTGGTGTGCTGAATCTAAGCTTAGATTGCACCAATGATTTTCAAACATGCCTTGGTTATTTATTGAGAATAGAGTCTCTTGCCTTACCTCAGGCAGATGGTATTAGAATCTTTGGAGGACCCTGAAAATCTATATGTGGTACTCTAGTCAGAGATTCTTATGATTAAGAAAGTTTAGAAACATTAAGAGAGCCAGACTCACAAAGAACCTGGCACTCAGACCAAGACAATTCAAAATCTGATATATGTTATATAGGTATTATGATAGTTACCAGTAATCATTGTAATAAAAACTTTAGAAAAGCATTTGTCTATGTCCATATTTGTACATTTTTTAATATATTCTTTGAGTCCTCATGCAAATTATGTTAAATAAAATGTCAAAATTTAGTGCATAAAATGTGCTTGTCTTACTGTGTTTAATAACTCATAGAGTCAGAAATTTGGATGAAGCAGTGGGCCTGGCTTTTCTCTACACCTAATATCTACTACATTTACAAAGCCCGACATGATTAGTAAAAATGCTGGTTCCTAGAAAGACATGGAGACTCTTTCCTCATTGATATCTGTGATGCTTGGTTGCATATCATACAAAGAATATGCTCTGCTCAGTCATTAGCCCAGTGGCTCAGATGGAGTGCTTCCATGTGTGCTGGAATTCCTTGAGACACGGTGATCTAAAATCATACAAGTGGGAGCATTCCAAGGAATAAAACAGACCTTAGCCCTGCACATCATATACTATTCATGTTTGAAATAAGTTATAGGGTATAATTAATTTAGGAAGCTTCTGTGAACGTCTAATGTTAGGAGAGCTAGATCCAGCCACTTGAGGCTGGAAGAAAGAGCAAAATAAAAGAGAAAATGTAAGCCTGGGAAATAGATCAGAAAGCCTTGTAAGTCATGGAACACGGGTTAGACATTCTGTATGATCTCCCTTAGCAACGGGCACGAAAGAGTCTTAGAATAAATCATGCTTATTCTAGGCCTCACAAATCTTCTAGAAACAGAAGTGCAAATGATGTCAAAATATTTTGAGGGAGTAAATGGTTTCACGACGTAAATCTCAATCATATTATTAATAAGACAAAACTTGAAACACCCAACAGAGGATAATTTATAATAGCCAGTATCCATTAAAAATTACAAGACATGCAAACGAACAGGAAAATCCAAGCTGCAATGAAGACAAAATTATGCTAATTTAAAATTAATTCAAGGGCCGGCCAAATAGTTAAGTGGACAAAAGCACCTGCAAGCAGGTACAGGGGCCAGGGGTTCAATCCCCATTTCTGCCATGTTGGTCCCACCCCAGGGTGCGCTGACAGCAATTGAGACTGGGCTTGGTGGTGCATGCCTGTAATCCCAGCTCTTGGGAGGCTATAAACAGACGGGTCACTACAAGTCCAATCTCATAATGAGACTCTGAAAGCTCCGTAGACCCTTCCCTAAAAGTCCAAAATTAAATTAAATTAAATTAATTCAAAACTGATTCTGGTGCTTAAATTAGAAAGATATTAAAGATTAAGAGGATATTAAAGTTACATTTTAAACCTTATAAAGAAAAGTTTGACAAAGACCTAAGCAAAGAAATGTAGACAAAATTGAAATAATAAATATGAAACTTATAATACTATAGATGAAACACACACTAGATGAGGTGGACAATATATTAGCAAAGTAGAAAGTAGTATTAGTGATGTTGAAGAAATAATAATAGGAAATATTCAAAATTAAATATATAAAGGTTAAATGATAAATTAAAGATGTAAAAGAATTCCTGAAATAAAGCATAGAGAGATTTTTAATAAACAATGAAGATAAAATGGAATCAAACACATGCACTTCTGAATAAATTAAAATCAGAAGGAAGCAGAAAAGTAAGAAAGAACACAAGAAATATTTTAAAATGTCAGTTGACAAGCTAGTAATATAAATAATCTTTGAAATGCTAAATGATTTGAACTTTCCGGGCAAAAGGCAGAAACCATTAAGCAGTATGTAGAGTAATACATACCTATGTGCCTTTTATGAGATTAAATATATAAGAAGAATGAAAAATAAAATGACCAGCAGCCATGTCATTCTGCCTTTAATTCAAGGAAAACCGCAATGATTATCCAATGTAGATTTCCTGAGAAAGTAACATTTCTTTTTTGGGGCTAGGGGTGCTGGAATCTCTTTCAGGAGTTGGTTTCTCGGTTTTTTGCATCCTGAATAAAGACTTGGTCAAGACAAATGCAAACAGCAGCAAAGTTTTGTTAAAAGCAGGGAAACAAACAGGCTCTGTGGAGCAAGTTCAGGCCAAGTAAAAGTAGGAAGAGAGGCACACTGCACAGCGGGAGGCTGGGCTGTCATGGAGCGAGGACAGGGACAAGACCCCTCAGGCCAACTTCAAGTTCGGCAATTCTGGAAAGACAGCTGGAGTTCTCAAATGAAGTGGACGCGCAGCTTTGGGAGCTGTTCTGCGCATGTGTCCTGGGATTTTCAAATTAGCAGTTTATACCTACATTCCTCGTGACCTTTGCTGTATTCTAAGCTCCCACCGTACTGTCTATCATTTGAAGCCTCATTTCATAATTATAAGTGGGTAAGTTCACTACATGGTATAAAAATTCTAAAGACCTGAGGGAAAACTGACAGAATTATGAGAAGATACCAATAATTTTCTGCTTAAAGAAAATCAGAAGGATACAGAATACATGAAAAATACTGTCAATTAAATTGACCTAATTGATAATTTTAATGTAGTCTTGTCCAAATATAACAGAGTGGATAGTCCGTATAAATGCACGTGGGACATTACTAACATTGATCATGTAATGGCTCTATAAATTTAATAAGCCTTAAATCATGTGTAATAGGATTTCCTACCATAATGAAGCTGAATCCATAACTTAAAAATTAGAATAATACCTGAAATTTCCACAGTCGTGCAAATTAAGCTACATATTTCCAAATCATTAGTGGATCAGAGAATAAATAAGAGGTGAAACAAAGAAAATGAAATTACAGTTTACTATGACTTCTTGTAAGCCACCAGAGGAGGTAAAAGAAATTTATAGATGAAGCAGTATATTAGTGAAGGAAGAACTGAATAAATGAAATCCACTTCTACTTTAGAAAACTGGGGTGAAAGATCAATTTAAATTCAATATGGGAAAGAAATAATAAAGATCAGAGTGATAGCTAATAAAGTAGAAAACAAAAGCAAAGGAAAATCAATAACCCCAAAACTTGATATTTGAGAAAGTACTCTCACGCTCTGGATGGAGATTCTAAACGGCAGAACAGCCTTAGAAGATGGGTTGCTCGCCTGTCTGATCCTGGCAGCGTAGCAAAAGCAACGTGCATAGATCTTCCTGCTGCGGGAAAGGTCCGAGCGTTGCTAAAGCTGTTGTGGGGATACAATCGCTGGAATAGGCTGCAATGGGACAGTGAGGCAATGAAATGCCATAAACTAGCAACTGAGGATCAGGAGAGAGCTAGCATATCATCTTAAGCATGTGCCCAGTTTCACTCTGTAGATCTTATTGTTCACAGCGTGGCAGAGAAGTACCTATCCTTGCCTGGACAGGGACCAGAATCTGACACCTTCGTAAGCCATCTTCCAAGTGATCAGAGCACTTTCAAGGCCAAACTGAGAGGTTAGCTACGCTGTACAGTGTACAAAACTATCGTCAACAGAAATCAAGCGGGCATCTGCAGGTGGGCACTGCTGCAGGATTCTGTACCTAGCCCTGGGAAAAGATTGCCTTGCTTTTCCCGCCAATATATAGTTCGGAATCTGTGCTAGCAGCGAACAGAATGCTGGTCCAAGAGCATGTGTTGAAGATAAACTCAGAGTCCCCGCTAAAGAAAAGTCTTTCAGGGAGCTGGAGAGATACTTCAGCAGCATAAGTATCTGCCTGGCAAGTGCAAAGTCCTGAGTTTGATTCCTGTTATCTAAAAGATAAAGATAAAAAAAAAAAAAAAAAAAGTAAGTAAAAGTCTTTTGGAGGAAGAGGAAAAGGGGCGGGGAGGTAACTGCAGCTGGACACTTCAGCCACCGTCGTTTCCTGTGCGTTCCTTCTTCCCTGGTCTTTGTCTGGGCGGAAGGAGTAAAAAAGTCTGCAGTCAGTTAAAATCTAGGGAAAACTGGGGTGAAAGGACAGTGCACAGACAGGAAGTCCGCACCGCTGCCCCCACCCGCAGGAGGCTAAATCCCATAGGTCTGCCTCCACTGAAAGAAGGGAACTGGCCGTTTTCGAGAAGGTGGAAGAAGGACTGAAGAAGCTATGGGAAAATCTGTGCTGGACAAAGATGCCAGACTAAAACTCACCCGAGACAGCTGTGTTAAAGCCTCACCCGGAACCCTGTGGAAAATAGAGACCAGTAAATCAGAAGGCTAAAAACAGCAGGTCAGAAACAGGGTCGAGGGCTGCCTAGCTCAGAATCTTGCCTGCAGCCATGGAATGAAGCAGAGTAGGCTCTCTGTCCGCATTCTCAAACGCGGAGCTGACAGGAGCAGGCCAAGGCATGCGCATGTGGATCGATGTTTTAATTTCTGCAGTGGATATTACAGGAAAGAGTTATGCGATAAATTTTCTCCAATACTCAGGACACTGCCTGAGTTCTTTAGTCCTCACCTCATTCTTCAAATTTCCTTTCCCCCTCCAATCTGAGAAATAAAAAGAATACTACCCATCCTATTTTCTCCATTTTAGCTCTTCACACTTTATCTTCTCACATTTTTTTCATGAGTTTCCTTTCCCAGCTCGGAGTCTATACTCCATGACTACTAATCCTTAACCTTCTTGGGCTGTGGTAAGAAATGTAAACTTTTAGTATAACTCTTACATTAAGCACTGATATATGACAGGTTCCTTGACGGTTGTTATTATAAGTAATGATTCCTTGAAGTAATGGATGGGCTGGCCAAATAGCTCAGTAGATTAAAGCACCTGCAATCAGGCTCAGGGCCAGGATGGAATCCCTGTGCTTGCCAGGATGCCCTGTCCCAGGGGCATGCTCAGACAGCATGAGAAACTGGGTGTGGTGGTACACCAGTTCTTTCGAGGTTCTATATAGGTAGATCATTAGGAATCCGATCTTCTAGTGAAACCCTGAAAACCCTGTAGACCCTTCCCTAAATTACAAGTCATATCATAGCCAAAATTCCAATATTTCAGTCAAGGGGATAGTAAAAGCTCTAAGAGAAAAATATCAAGTAACTAACACAAGCAAGCTTGCCAGAAGAGCAACAGGCTTTTCACAAAACCTTTATCAGCAAAGAGAGCTCGGAGCCAATACTGAAAGCATCAAGAGAGCTGACACTCTCCATTACTTCTAATCCTTAACCTGAAGTTGATAGAACCTATTCTTAACAAACACACAGCTATATTCATAATAAATGGTGAAAATAAAAGCATTCCATCTAAAATCAGGAGCAAGCCAAGGCTGGCTCTGACCTCACCCATTCTCTTCAGAATAATACTGAAATGTTAGCCCAAGCAATCTGGGAAGGAAAAGAGGTGCAAGTGAACAAATAAGAAAGCAAGAAACCCAACTACCTCCAAATGCAGCCGATATGATGCTCTGCACAGAAACATGAAAATCTCTCCTTCAAGACTCCTAGAGTTTATAAAGCTACTCAGCAAAGAGGAAAGAGATAAATCAACACACAAAACAACAGTATTTTTGTATGCCAAAAATAGGCATGCTGGGAAATAAATCAGGGAAAAGCTCATTCAATATACTACTGTGAGGGCCAACCAGATGACATAGCAGACTAAAGCACCTACTTGGGCAGAGCGCAGCAGGGGGGTTTGATCTCCAGCCTGCTGTGCCAACCCTGCTCTCAGGGCACGCTGAGACCATGAGTGAGACTGGCTGTTGTGGCACTGCTGGGAATCCTCAGGAGGCTGAAAGCAGGAAGGTTGCCATGAGTTGCTCTACATAGTGAGACCCTGTACCCTGTAGACCATGTACTAAATATATTTTTAAAAATTATATATTATATTATATATAGCAATATATAATATAGAATTATATATTACTATATGTCAGTAATATATTATAATAATATATTAATATATATTACCATATACATTACTATACATATTATGTATGCATATATATACACACACACACATATATATAAAACTGTGTATGTGCTGCTGAAGGGAGCATGAAAAGCATATAGTACTGTGAAGAGATTAAAACAGGTATTTTTGAAAAGTAGAGAGGGTCAGCCAGATAGCTCAGCAGATTAAAGTGTCTGCTTATGCAGACACAGGGACAGAGGTTCAATCCCCAGCACCACACACCATGCTGGCCCTGAACCTGGGGTGTGCTGAGACTGCAACTGACAGAGGATATGATGCTGTGTGCCTATAATACCGGTGCTTGGGAGGCTAAAAAATGTTCTGTGTAGTGAGACTCTGTAGACCCTGCACTAAAGAGAGAGAGAGAGAGAGAAACAGAGAGAGACAGAGACAGAGACAGAGAGACAGAGAGAAGTAGGAGGTGAGGGCGATCTGGCTGTCACACGCGCCATCCCACTGGTCAGCAGGGCTGATTCCACGGCTCTGGCCTCCCATCCATCTCAGACAGAAGAGGAGCAGTACTCCCTCAAGCGGATACCAGCAGCTGCGTGCCCCTGCTAGAACCTCTATCTCTCAAAAAAGTGGCAAATCATCCTCTGTCTGATATCAAGGAATAATATCATTAAAACGGTTATATTACCGGAAGTGATGAATGATATTTCTGAAATTTCTATGAAAGTTAAAGAAACTCACAATAACTGAAGCAATACTTGGCAAAAGGAGCAACCTGGGAGGCACTACAATTTAGGATTTCTTTCTTTCTTTCTTTCTTTCTTTCTTTCTTTCTTTCTTTCTTTCTTTCTTTCTTTTCTTTCTTTCTTTCTTTCTTTCAGAAGAAGAAATAGTACAAAAAGAAAGCTACAGAATTTCACTGAACAAAATGATAGGATTTCAACAATGGTTATTATACTGCATATTGTTTTCTTCAAATTTGTTATTCAGTTTTCCAGATACAAACATGAAATATTGATTAAAAAATGAAACTAAAAAGAAGAGGAGAAGAAAAACACTAAGTATCAACAGCTCCTTTCAAACTGAGACTTGAAATTAAACTTCAAAGATACAGTAACAAACACCAGGTGATACTAGCCCAAAGCTGGATGCACAGATCAATGAGATAGAAGAGAAAATACAGAAGTAGGCTCATCTTAGCTACCTGATATTTTAAAAATGGATTTAGGACAGGGTCTACAGAGTGCACAGTGTCTCATTGCACGGATACAACTTGCAGTGGTTCTCCTGGTTTCAGGCTCCCAAGCACTGGGATTACAGGTGCGCACCACCAAGCCCACTCTCCATCACTGTCTCAGCGCACCTTGCGGTCAGGGCCGGCACAGCAGACTGGGGATTGAATTCTGGCCTGCTCTGCTCTGTCAGAGCAGATCCTTCAGTCTGCTGAACTATCTGGCTGGCCCACCATCTGATTTTTGATAGTCTTAAAAGAAATATATGTTGAAGAAAGGACAGCGTCCTGAACAAGTAGTGCTGGGAAAAGTGGCTGTCTGTTGGAAGGAGACGCAAACTGGGCCCTCTTTTCAAGATTTACTAGACTGAAAATCAAGTCAAATAGACCAAAGATCTCATATAAAAACAGAAACACTGAAACTTCTTGAAGGTAACATAGGGGAAATAACTTTTAAAAACATACTGATAGGCAAGGACTTCCTGAATAGAACATCAGTAGCACAAGAAATGACACCAATAATTACCAAATGGGATTCTATGAGATTAAATCTTTTCGATGTAGGAAAGAAAACAACAGACTGAAGAGAAAATGTAAAAGAATGAGAAACATTTTTCCAACTACATTTCTGCTGAGAGCGTACAGAGTCATAGATAGACAGATAGATAGATAGACAGACAGACAGAAAGACAGACAGACAGACAGACATAGATAGATAGATAGATAGATAGATAGATAGATAAATAGATAGATAGATAGATAGATAGATAGATAGATAGATAGATAGATAGATAGATAGATTAAATACCAACAAATAAATGACCCAGTTAATATAGGCAAACCATAAATGGCCAAAAAGTATGTGAAAAAGTGCTCTGCGTCTTTGGAGAAATGCAAATCAAAGTGTCACCGGGACGGACTGGATCTCATTAGGAATCCGACAACAGAATATGCTGAGGAGGATGTGGGGAATGAAGAGCCCATATGCCTTGTTGGTGGAATGGAAACGCGTTTAGCCATTATGGAACAGTGTGTGAATATTCTCAGAAACCTAAACATGTAAATTCTATTTGACTTAGAGATATCTGTGTTGGTTATGATTCCATTTTATAGGGTTCTAGAACTCAAAACTAATTTGTTGGTTCAGAAAACAGACCAGTGTATACCTGGGGATGAGGTACTACCCAGTCTTAGGAACAGGCGAGGGAGCAAAGCATTCGAGGTCACGTCTAGACAATGGGCATGCCCGTTAGTTTGAGTGTGAGGTCTTTAATGTATATGCACTGTGGCTGTTCTCGTTATGTGCAGAGTCAGCACGGGGCAGGACCACGCTCTCCTCTTCCTCCTCAGTGACAGCTCCGTGTCGTTAAGCTCCTGTCAGTGGTGTGCAGTGTAGTCGCTAGTGTGAAAGTTTTTTTAAAAGACTATTATCAATACAATCATATATGTTTAATAATCTGATTTTAATGCAATTATGCACTAGTAGAGAAATTTTATATTCAAAATTTACAACCATGAAATTATAAGTGATAGATTTTTTTTTTTCTTTTTGAGACAGGGTCTCGCTGTACAGTTCAGTCTGGCCTTGAGCTCAGTTTTGTAGCTCAGGCTGGTCTTGCACTCTCACCGATCCTCCTGCTTCAGCCTCCCGAGTGCTGGGATTACAGGCATGCGCCACCGCGCCCGGCTTATAAGTGATAGATTTCTACTGAAAGAAAGCAACATAACTATCTTTAGAAAGTCTCAAAACTGTGAAAATGTTAATTGAGGAATCCTGAAGTTAAAGATGCCCAGTACATAGGCTTCTCTAACAGTTAATCAGAGATAATCATGTCGAAAATAAAGTCTGTGGAATAGTAAATCTTATCAAGATAATTTTAGTATTCATTATGAATGGAAGTCAAAAGAATATTTTATACCTAGAAATATATAACTATAACTCAATTATTCTGAGCACTGACCTTTTTACCGTTTATCATTTTATTTTAAAGAGAACAAAAAGAAAAATAATGCAGAATTTCAAAATAAGATGACAGGAAATCAATAATGGTTATTATATTGCATATTCTTACCATCAAGGTAATTCTTTAAATTACCAGATATAACATCAAATAATTGTTAATACAACAAGTGGTAAAAATAATTGGAAATACTCCCCATTAAGAAACTATAATGAGCTTTAGCCAGGAATGGTTAGGCACACCTATGATCACAGCATTCATGAGCCTGAGGCAGAAGGTTTGGAGTTCCAGGCCAGCCTGGACTACACAGTAAGTTGAAAGCCTGCCTAAACTACATAGTAAGACTTCATGTCAAAAAACAAAAACAAAAACAAAAACAAAAAAAACAGAAAAAATAAGGAAATAAAAGTTTTATTTATTTTTAGACTTAAGGTTTTATCCATTTGAATAGTTCTGTGTGGTTTTTTAATTTAGGCAATATAAAAATATTTGATTTCATAATTCAATTGATATCCAAAGTATATTGTACTACATTTTTATAATCATGTATAACATTTTAACCAGATTAATTATGTTTGTGAATGATGCACCTGTAAAGATACATCAAAAATTAAAGGCAGTATATAAGATTCCCACATCTAATTTGCCCTTGACTAAAAACCAGAGAAAGACTGACAGTCCTTTAAGATATTAGAATATGTTCATGCTTCTGAAAAATATCTAAAAATTGTGGCAGGTAGTCTTCTAGCAATGTCACAAAGGCTGTGAGACATCTGTGGACGGTGACACTGTTAGGTCCCGATGTCACCATGACTGCCAGAGTCCCAGCCTCATGGGGATATGCACGTCACTCCGCCCCCTAATTCTCATCATTTATTATTCTACATACTGAATGGTTCCTGACAATATATGTATATACACATATATGACTCTATGTGATTTAACATCTCATAGTTATAAAATAAAGTTAATTATGCAAATTTATTAGTGCTTACTAAGGGTCATGCATTGTCCTTAATATTTGTTATTGTTTGTGTCTAGGTGTCCCCCTAAAGCCTAATGCAGTCATGGGGAAGCTTCTGGAATTTGTAATTGGCTATTGTGGGTGTGGGTGCTGCATCTGCCCTGGGGCAGGTGATTTGCATTTCAATGTAAGGAAGTAAGAGAAGCTAGCTGTTTGAGTTGTTGCTACTCCTCTTCTGATCTTGCTCACCACCATGAAAGGTTGTTTCCTGTCATGTGCTACTCTGCCTTGGAGTCAGCTGACTATGGACTGAAAATTCCAGGAACTGAGCTGAATAAACCTTGCCTTCCCTAATTTTGAGCATCAGGTATTTGTCCCAGCAAAGAGAAAAAAGTAACTAAGACAATATTTATATAAATTATTACTGTCAGAATTTGAGGGAGTTTCAATTATTATCTTTAAGTATCCCCCATGATTTAGAAACTTTAATATGTCCTTTTTTTCTGTATTTAGTACAGGGTCTACAGGGTCTACAGGGGCTCACTAGGTAGATCGGACTCGCAGTGATCTGCCTGTGTTCATCCTCCCACAAGCTGGGATCACTGCTGCATGCCACCACACCCAGTCTCAATTGTCCTCTCGGTACACCCACTGGGTCTGGGCTAGCTCTGCACACCAAGATCAAACCCTGGCTGCTGCACTCTGCCTAAGCAGGCACCATAGTCCGTTGAGCTACCAGACTGGCCCTGGAAACAGTGTCAAATACCATAGATTTTGGTAATTATTGTTCCAAAATACATATCTGGTGTTGCCAAGCTCCAGTTTTCTTCTATACCTCTTCTATACATATTTCTATCTTTTTTTAAAATAAATGTATTTAGTGCAGAGTGTACAAGGTCTCATTACACAGATCAGGGTTGTAGTGATCCTCCTATTTTCAGCCTCCCAAACGCTGGGACATATTTCTTTCTTATCATTCAATTAACTTCAAATGTGTCTTAAGGAATGCCTGCAAATGTGCAGCAGTAAGGCTGTTACGGAAGCACCAATACCAGGCCTGACTCAAAGCTTGTCTTCATCTATTGTTCCACAACGATTTCTACAGAACAATTTAAACCATGTATAAAGACAAAGAATATGAGAGTTTGGATTCGAGGGATTTCTCAGCTTACTCTTTTTCTTTCATGTTCTTCTTTATATGAGCACCGGCATGGTTTTGCATTTTCCCACAAGAAGCCATGAGTCAACTCAAAGATCAGGCATAGTTAGAGAACTAGCATTGTTTCCCCTGCACTGTTTCAAAAGAAGTCCTTTAAGACGTGAAGCGGATACATAAATTCTTCTCAAGGACCAAGTGGGACACATACAATGCCAATCTTCCTTAAGGGAGGGATAACTGAGCTGCTCTTCTCTGTTCTATTTTCTCACTCACTTCCTTTTTCCTCTTTTCCACAATGACCACTTCAAATCTTAATTCTTATTGTCTGCCATCTAAAATATTTCACTACCTCCTAATTGTTCATTTTTTCTGGACTTCCTTCAATATTTTTTGTGTATAACACCAGCCAATACTGATAAAATGGTTCTTATCACACCCTCACTCTCAAAGCTTGTATTAGTGCTTATTACGTGTACCTTGAGAATAAGATGAATTTTATGAGATGAGGATGGTGTGCGTACCCATAATCTTAGCACTTGTGGGCTGAGACAGTAGGATGGCTGCAGATTCTAGGCCAGCCTGGGCTATATGGTGAGTGCTAGGTGCATATGAACTAATAAGGAGACCCTAGCTTAATAAACCAAAGAAGAAAAACAAATGAAATTTGCCATTTATTTTTCTATCCAGATGGACTAAAAGTAAAAGAATATTCCTAACTTTAAGCAAATAATAAAGAGTAAATATGTTTTCCATCAAAAATGTAGAAATGGCATGTACCGTATCCACTTCATGTGGAACTTAATTGTCATTTTCCTTGGAGAAAGCAATATTATGGTTGATTTGTGGGAAAGAACAGAACTATCGCTAGTGGGTGAAATTTCAATTTGTTATTACATTTTAACGTTATGTGTGCTGTCTTACCCTGCAGTTGTGAGAACACATTCATATATAATGGACGCGCTGATGGGAATTTTAAGCTGTGGACAAAACCCTTCAGCAGTACTTAGTGGAGCATAATTGCTTTTGCTGTAGAGTGCGTTTGGCTGTGTGACTTGCTTTCCGTCAGTGAACATAGCATGATGACCACGAGAGACTTCTAGATGGGTCTGGAAGGTCTCTGTGCTTTCCTCATCACTGTGTCTGTATTCATATGTGACATCATACGGACACCTACGAAGGTCTGTGGACAGGATGAGGTGAAATCAGAGCCCTCGTGGCAGGGCGGAGGAGGCACAGAGGCCTCCTGAGAGCATCACAGTGAAAGCAAGCAGGTTTCCTGGGTGTGCTGAGGTCTGCAGCTGTGTGCAGCCCCAGCCAATGCCTCTTGCTTCGTGAGCTCAAGGTGCATAGGAATTACACAGTGAGACTCTGGCTCAATAAACCAGATAGAAAAATCAATGATAAATTTCACTTAAAAATAAATGGCAAATTTCACTGACAGGGCTACTCAGGTAGGCTGTTCTTATTTTTCCCTCCATGGAAATGGAAAATAATTGTTTATTGTTTTAAGGAATTGCTCAACACAGTAATTATATAACCACTGACAAATAATAGCTTTAGGGACAGATTTAATTTTAATATTAGTGTGCAAGAGACTGTAAAGATGATGAGAGATAACTGATCTTCTCCCTCTTTTTTAGATCTAGAAATTGCTATGATATACTTACACATGAATAACTATCATATCAACATGATTGCAGGACTTCTTGTGGTGTATTTGGTTTGCAATACAGAAAATGAAAATCTGTCTTTATCATCATCAACATTCTTTCCAAATGCTATTGAAAATAAGCTATTTTTCATATAATACACCTTTGGGCCAGTCAAATACATCAGCAGATTAAAGTGCCTGCAAACACACACAGGGGCCAGGGTTTGATCCCTGGGTCTTCATACTAGCCTCTTCCCCAAAGTTTGCTGAGACCACAATTGAGACTGGGCATGCTGGAGCATGCCTGTAATCCTAGCTATTGGGAGGCTGAAAACAGGAGAATCACTATGAGTCCAATCTAGTAGTGAGGCCCAGAACACCCTGTAGACCTTTTCCTAAAAATATAAAAAAGGGAACATCAAATAATACATTTATGACAGTTCAATGAAATCATTAAATAATATGTCCTGTGTTAAGTATTGAAAAAATAACTTTCTCTCTCTCTCTCTCTCTCTCTCTCTCTCTCTCTCTCTCTCTCTCTCTCTCTCTCTCTCTCCCCTCTCTTTCCATTTTAGGGAAGGATCCACAGGGTGTTCAGGGTCTCACCACTAGTTCGGACTTGTAATGATCCACCTGTTTACAGCCTCCCAAGAGCTGAGATTACAGGCACAGGACATGACACTACACTCAGCACGCTCCATGGGTGGAGCTGGCACAGCAGGCCTGGGCACTAAACTCTCACCTGCACGCCCCTGCACCTGCTTGCAAGTGCTTTAATCTGCTGAGTTATTTGTTCAGCCCAGAAACAACATTCTCAATGCCATAATATTCTGAATAAACTCTTTCCTTTTTTCTTTTCCCTTTATGTTAAAGAAACCCTGGACTAAAATTATTTTTATATAATGAATCATGATTTCACAATTGAGATATATTTTCATAGAACATGAACATGAATCAAATGGTCATCTAGTTATTATTACAGGTGAATTATAAAGCACGTACTTGAGCTAAAATGTCACCTTTTTTCATATCTTTTCAAATTTGAGCTAAAATTAGTATAACATTTTATTTTTTATTAGATCAGGTAATGACGAAACAATCTATCAGACAATGGGATATTTTTATAATTAGTTCAATAACTTTTTAGAGTGACTAAAGCTATAAACTAAGATGGAAGTTTTAGTAAAACATAAAACTGTTTTGTGTGTTTATTTATAGAAATAGATAACAATAGTGTTTCTATATCTCAAATATTTTTGTCAGCATAATGAAACAAAATGATCAAGCTTTCTTTTAAAAGAAAGAATATAAATAAAGAGTTTCAGTATCATTTTTCAAAACCTGTTAAATAGAGCAGCAATTTTTAAGGTTCTTATTTTAGATAACTGCATTTTGCTCATTCTGTACTTATGGAAATATGAGTCTAACCAACAATATTCAGAAAAGGAAATTAATCAGCCTTATGGAGAAAGACAGGTTGTCATTCTACATTTTCTCACTTTACCTGGTTTTAGCTTCATATGTTTTTTTTCTATTTATCCAGGAACTGAGGTTTGCTTTTTTATATTATCTTATGAAAGAATTATGAATATGTTTACATGGCAGATAGTACAGTTGCAAGTTGTGTACAAGAAAGCTCTAGATATGGGAAAGCTCCATTTGATATGCTGTAGGGTGACTATATATGTTTGTTTTATTGTTCTTAATTTGCATATCTTCTGTCTGTCCTTAAATTAGATGCAGGATCTTAATAATACCCCCTGAAACTCAAAGCCCAGATTTTGCTGTGTGAGGAAGTTTCTGAATAAGACATCAAGTTTCCAGCCATCAGAGGATAATTTATTGATACTTGTCAAAAGGAAGCATCAGTCTAACAGAAATCAAGACAAAAGGAATGCCTGATGAATTTTCTTTGAAGTGCCTTTTATAAAAGTCCTTGGTAATACATATTGATGAACTCCAAATTGTCTTGCCTGAAGGGAAAAGAAAGTAGACTGCTTTACACTGTCTTATAAATATTCATCAAAAGAACAAGACTTATGTTTCCAGGCGTGAGGTGAATGATTACGGTTGTATGATTGCCTTGGAATCTGAATAATTAGTAAAACAGCCATTGACAGAGAATTTTAAACTTGTTTTTTTTGCTTTCATTCCATTTGGAAACACAGACAAAGCTTCCTGTACCAAATGGACTCAGATGTATTGATGCTACATGGTTGTACTCATGCATTGTTTCAATTTTGTTGTTTATTTGTTTACCTCCAAGTTAAAACAACAGTAGACTTTGTTTATTTGTGTGTGTGTTGTATTATTACACAATATTTGATTTGTTCTACTGAAACAATGTCATTTTTACTAAGGATTATTTGCTAGAATAATCCTTAAGCCTGCAAGACTGAAAAGGGTTATAATGGCACAATTGAAATGATCAGAAAGACAAGTTTAATGTCATTAACTTTATATGATATTGTTGTCATTTTGCTTACTTGCTGTGGATTGGATAATTGTGTATTTCTTTTGATTATTGGGCTCATATGATTAAAGATTTAATTGTATTATATGAGTATAGCTTTTTTTTTTTTTTGATACTTGGAAGATAAGTATAGCTGCTGTGAGAAATCAGAAACCGTCATTACCAAAATGGCTGCACACGTCTCATGGCCTTCTTACAATATCCTATAAGCAATATAGAGAAGGTTAATCTATTTTCAAGAAAATTCTTTCTTTCTTTTAAATATTTAGATGAGTTTAAGTGTTTAGCACTCAAATGTTATTAAAAACCTATAAAATCCTCTTTGAAGAAAAACAGTTGCTCTGCTTAAGTAAGTAAAATTATTTGTCAATGTTGGATGAAAGGTATATTTGGTAAGTGTTTAAAGAAGGCCGAAACTAGATACTATGTTGTCTTTTCAGGGAAAGTGACATTTTACACCCTACATTTACTAGTTGAAACTCATAGTTTGACTCAAACATGAGAAAGTATAACTTTATATAATGGCTTATTGTTCTTTTCTCATTGCTGGGATAAAATACTTGACACCCAAAATTAAGGAAGGTAAGGTGGATTTAGCTCACAGTTGGTGGAGGTTTCAGTCCATATTCAGCTGGTTAAGGCAGCAAGGTGCACAACAGGGAGAAGCAGTTCATGGCAATGGAACACAGCAAAACATTAAGAGCAAATGGGAGTAGTGGTAACAATGGCAACAGAGAAAGAGTCTGTCTCCTCTCTGTTGCATTCAGGCTATGTGCCCCAGGCCAGATGGAGCGTTCACACCCATAATCCCGACAGCACTCACAACCATAATCCGAGTGGACCATGAGTTAATCACAAATTCTAGAAGTCTGTTCCATGACTTCCTAAGGCTTTTGAGAGGACAAGATACAAACCTTAACATTCCACCTCTGGACCTTCAGAGTCTCATGCACATCCATTTGTGCAAAAGGCGTTTTAGTCCATCTCTAAAAGCTTCCAAAGTCTTAACAGTTTCAGCATTGCTAAAATAACCAAGTCCCGTGTATCTTCCAAGATCTAAGGCAAACTCTTAGCTGTGAGTCCCTGTACAAATGAAAAGTTAAACACATCCAACATTCATTGGCACAAGATAAACATTACCATTCCAAAAGGTACACAGAGCAGGATACCAAGTATTGCAACCAAAGCAAGTCTAAAACCCAGAAGGGCAAACAGTAAGTCCTGTAGTCCCATGTGAAACATCTGAAGCAATCTGTGACCAATTGTGAGCATCCTGTGGTTCCTCCCCCACAGCACTCTTGGTGGTAGCTCCCATGCCTTTTCTCTTGTGCCAGTTTTGCTCCCTCCTTGCCATTAGTCTTACATGATCCATGTTCCTGGCTTTTCCAAACTTCTGGGGTTTCCACTGAATATGCATCTCAGTCACAACTTTATACACTGCCCTGTCAGGGACATACTGCCTGGCTTCCCAGGCTTTCTGAAATCTAGGTGGAAACTTTCTTTGTTTTTTTTTTTTTTTTTTTTTTTTTTTTTTTTTTTTTTTTTTTTTTTTTTTTTTTTTTTTTTTTTTTTTTTTTTTTTTTTTTTTAAAGGTTGTGCGCACTGTTACCTTGTTTATTTTTGTTGTTGTTGTTTGTTTGTTTGTTTTTGGTCTTTTGTAATTTTATTGGTTTTTTTGTGGAACTGTTTTCTACAGGAGGTTTTATTCTTTTTTTGGTGCCAAGGACCGAACCCAGGGCTTCCAGCTCGCTAGGCAAGCATTCTACCACTGAGCCAAATCCCCAGCCCCTAGGTGGAAACTTTCTTAATCTCAAATCTTCTTCATTTTACAAACACCTTAAAAACTATGTCGCAGGGTTGATCCCAAGGTCTTCTGTCAACTGGAGAAGTAGCCAGGTTTCCTTCTGTCTTAGCTGTAGGGATCCATTGCCTGGGTTGGTGAGCACTCTGGCCTTGATTCTAAGGGATAAATTCTCCTTGCAGGCTCTATTCTGGGAACTGGTCTGGCCATCACCACCATTCTGGAACAAGGGGCTCTGCAGATTTTTCTCCAATGTAAAGTCACTCAACATTGTGTTCCAAGACTGCAAAGGGTAGAGACCTGTCTCCTCCTGAGATGGCTTCAAACCATCCTTTTCATTCTCTTGTTCCTTCTCATCAATAGAAATCATCGCAGCTCTATCTTTTCATTCCACTGCTTTATTGGATCTTCCTTTCTGTCCAAATTCACATTTTAATTCATACTACTGGGTTCTTTGCCCATTATTCTCCTCATAAATCTGACTAAAAGCCCTCTATAATAGTCATGCTACTCCCTCAATCTTCAACTGCTTTGAGGTTTCTTTTGAGAGATTGGTCAGTCTGCCATGCTTAATTTCAGTCTCAGACAAAGTCACTGGACATGAGCAAAATTCTCACAAACTTTCTGCCAAGCCATAAAACAAATCATCTGGAGTCAAGCAATAGATGTAGTCCTTCTTCACGGTAGAAACCTCCTCAGCAGGCTTTCTATCAGCATCCTGGTCTTCTGAGTGCTGACCAGAATCTCTCATACAGATCAGCCAAAGCTTTTTTCAGCCCTTCTTTCATAAGTGACATCTCTGAAAGTTTCCTGTCTCTTTGCAAAAGCCACTCCCAAAGTCATATAATCCACATGGCCAGGCAGTCCTAGCAATGATGCCACTCTACTGATACAAATTCTGACTTAGTTATTTTTCTCCCGTTGCTGTGACAAAATATCTGACACCCCAAATGAAGAAAAGTAAGGTTTAATTAGCTCACAGTTGGTGGAGGTTTCGGTCCATATTCAGCTGGTTCCAAAGCAGCATGGCACACAGCAGAGAGTAGCAGTTCATGGCATTGGAAAACAGCAAAACAGCAAGAGCAAATGGGAGAAGTAGTGGAAATAATGAAAACAGAGAGCAAGTCTGTCTCCACTATGTTGCATTCAGGCCAGGTGTAGCACTCACACTCATAATCCCAGAAGTATTTACACCCATAATCCTACCAGCACTTGCAACCATAATCCCAGTGGATCATGAGCTAATTACAAGCTCTGTAAGTCTTCCCCATGACTGCATAAGGCTTATGGGAATCCAGACACAAAGCATGCCATCTAATATCTGCCCTAAAGCAAAATGCAATAGAAAAAATTTTAAAAATTGAGAATAATTTACAAATTGAGTGCATTATTTTCTTAAAAGACATTTCATCGTTATCAAATCACCATCAAAAGCATATAGAATTTTGAAACTCTCTGCATGTGGGGTTATGATGAATGTGGGTTTTGACAGATTGGAAGAGGACGTTAACATTCCCCAAAATGTAATAGAATATTTTGGTAAGTAAGGATAATTTTTTCACAAGCAAAGGAACCATCTTCAACTCTCTACTTTTTTTCCAGTCTTGATGTTTGTTTAATGTGCTGTATAATTCATCTAATTTGGGATTTGTGAAAAATAGTTTGGAAAAAAATTCATATAAGGCATATGGTGTCAGCAGTCTGGAACACTTAAATCGATCACACAGAACACCTAGATGAATTCAATATGGAATAGAAACAAACGAAGAAGAGCTTGTGAACTGAAGTGTCAGGATCTCTAAGGAAATATACTATTTTTCTTTCATCTCTGAAAAATCAACGATAAAGAACTGTGCTACATAACTGTATTCATTTTAGACCATTTTCTCCAATTTCTAAGAGCAACATTCCAACTTAAATACAAAAAGTGTACTACAGGACAATGGCAAAGACAGTAAAATATTTAAAATTATGCTTTATTGGCTACATTAAGCTGAACTTGAGTATGTAACATCAAATATAACATCAAAAACAATTTCATGAGCATGAAAGCATTACATTTGAAATAATTGAAATGCCCAGGGAACTACAACGGACATGCTACAACCCTAAAAGAATGGATCCAATCAATATTTAGAGTACATGTTGGTAACACTCATCAAACCACAGCTCTGCTTAATTTTCTCTTTGGCACTGTGTCTGTCCAGAGGATACTGTCTTAAGTTCAAAACAGAACTTAAAGTTTTTGCTGAGAATTCACCTCAAAAGAGCGAAGTGACCTCCTTAGGATGATTTCATTTACAAAGTAATTCCTTGGTGGTGATGAAAATAATTCATGTTTGCTGAGGAGTACATTGATGAAAACAATGAGCTTTAAGAGTAGTGAAGTGATTGGAGTTCTGTTTGGGTGAGCAGGTACAAAGACGGCCTGAATCCATAGGCAGAAATGCAAAGAATGTCAACGCATGGAAAAAATTTTATGCATATCAAAGTGATCCCCTAAACACAAACAGAAGAACATTGAGTTAGTGTGGAAGAAAGAACGTTAAAATCTTGACACCGACATGCTTATATAGTGCATTGATCCTAGTACATCACACTTCTCAGAGTGAGGGTTTCTTAATTTTTACTGCTAGTTTCAAACCATTCCATAGGTCAAAGAGAGAGAGAGAGAGAGAGAGAGAGAGAGAGAGAGAGAGAGAGAGAGAATATTGCTTGATAAGAGACTACTGCTAGAGCGTTCTCAAAAGAAAATGAATATAAAATTGTGTCAAAGGACCATGGAAGACTGTGGAGATAGCTCAGTGGAATAATTTCCTGCCTAATAAGAGCAAGGTCCTGAATCTGATTCCTGGTATCAGAAAAAAAAAAATGTGTCAGAGTACATATGGAAGAATGCAACATTATCTAAAACATTAATGCTCAAACAATTAAGAGCGAGATACTGAGTAAATATGTTATGTAATGTTTACACATTAAGAATGTTGAAAGTTGCTTGTGTAGATTTACAGAACATAATATACTCCGTGAGAAGAAAACACGTATGTGTCTGCCTAACAGGTCAAATGCATTCACATGGGAGGGCTGTAAGTCAGTGCGACCGGTGTGCTAGAAAAAGAGGAAATCAGGACCCCACTTGGAAAGGACAAAGATATGAAGCCATGTGGAGGGCAGCTGACTGAAGATCAAGGAGACTGCTGAGAAGAGACATTTGTTCAGACCTTGACCTCGGATTTCTGCATCTTATAATTTCCATTGCTTTATCTCCCCAGTCTGTTTTACTTTATTATGACAGCTTAGGAAAATAATGCATATTTTTTTCTTGAGTTTTTCTCTTTTTATAAAAATTTTTTTAGGCTTTATTTATGTTGTGGCCAGCTTAGCCTGCCCTGGGGGTGGGCTGGCACACATGTGATGTCGGGGTTCAAACCAGGATCTCTGCAGTTGCCTAAATTTGCCAAACTTGCCTAAGCAGGTGCTTTAGAATGCTGAGCCATCTCACCAGCCCCATTTCTTGAGTTTTTCTATTGATGTGTATATATAATTTTTCTAATGTGAACATATACTTTTTATATAGTTTAAGGACATACTGGTCAAGCAATGGCCATAATTCATACAGATGGCTGGCACTGACAATGGTTCTATAAAGCACTGTACAACATGGCTCCAAAGTAAATCCTGAGGGGGTTTGACTAACCTTGGGAGATACAAAAACTACATGTTCTGTTATACAGGTCTTGCTTTAACTTGCCCTTAACCACCCAGCACAAAAGTTTATACATGACACATAAAATGTAAGGGTAGTTTAGTATGCTGAGCCATAAAAGGCTCTAATCAACAGTTTCCAACATTGCCAGTTTCACCTGTAACACACTGCAATTATGGAACATTTGACAACTACCTTCTCCTAGATCAAAGAGAAGAAATCTATTGTACCAATAATCATTAGAAAATTTATCATGTCTATACCACGTGCCCGGTATAACTACAATAAGACAACAATATGCTTTATATCAATTATTGCAGATGTACTACTGTGTTTTGAAACTGTCACATTGTAGTTTCTTATTAAAAGTAATAAAAAAGAAGCCGGGCGTGGTGGCTCACGCCTGTAATCCAAGCACTCGGGAGGCTGAGGCAGGAGGATTGGTGCGAGTTCGAGACCAGCCTGGGCTACAACAGTGAGCTCAAGGCCAGCCTCAACTGCATAGCGAGACCCTGTCTCAAAAAGACAAAAAAAAATAAAAATAAAAATAAAAGTAATAAAAAAGAACATAAGTAACAAAAAAGAAATGAAAAGTCCTACAGTAAGTTGATTGTGAAATACTGGGTACTTTGGGTTGGCTTCTTCTAAGAAGTCTGTTAAGAATTAATGGTTAGATACAAACATGTATCCAACTTTTCACACATAATCCTACCTAGCAGTAACATTTTATATTTAGACATGATATAAGTCTTCACTGATTTATTTACAAATGAGAATAATAGGCTGGGGAGATAGCTCAGCAGTGTAAGTGCCTGCCTGGCAAGCAAAAGGACCCAGGTTTGATCCTGATACCAAATGCTGTGCTGGCCCTAGAGCCCCAGGTGTACTGCGTTGGCCACTGAAGCCAGGTATGGTGGTGCGTGCCTATAATCTCAGTGCTGAGTAGGCAGAATCACTATGAGTACAAGTTGCATAGCAATACAGTGTACCAAATACATAAATACTTAAATATTCATCTTTTTTTAAAACAGTGAGTGTGAATAATTGCTTCTCAACATTTTACTATGCTTAAGTACTTCATTAATGGTTGGATGTGTCCATCCTAGTACGCTATAACCAGAAACCATGAGATTGTCCATGGTAAGAAGTTACCTATCAGAACCTAATGAAAGATTTTTCTTTAACAATGAATAATACACAGAATATGTTGAGTAAGAGAATTTGCCCTGAAAATGTCAATAGCAAGATTGTGACAGAGAAGAGGACATGAAATTGACAGTTGGTTGGTGTGTATAGTTATTTATCAAAACTTGGATGGCCCGGCACAGGGTACATCTTTCACACAATGAGAGAATTTCAAGATGATCTCCTGTTATGAATCTAATTGTCACTATAATACTTATATACATGTTAAGATTTTAAAAAGTGTAGAATCATTTTAAAGGGAAGGCTATGTAAATATGAAAATGTATATAAAACCTAAGTATTATAAATATTTAGAAAATGCATGATTGAAATTTTAAAATTTTTTAAAGTATTTTTAAGTAGATTGTGAAATAGGGTTTATTAGCTTTTTGTGTGGCTGCTTATGCACCTACAATATTTGACTGCAATGGAAAACCCATTTCTGACAAAACAAAACAAAACCGGGGATATAAATTGTAGAGATAAGAAATTTGCATCTCGAGAGGCAGAGAGCAATAAACAAAGCCCAGGGAAAGCTGTGGTCTGTTACTTGGGAATTCCAGAAAGCTGAGATTCAAGGAGGAAGATAACAGCCTATTCTGAAGGCTATTTGTTCATTGTCTCCTCTCTTGCTTGCGATGTTAATGGTTGTCTTCTCCCCTGGAATCTTTCTCATTAGTATTTGTGTGAACCTGGCATTGGGCAAACGGTGGAGGTTAGAGATTGTAGCCTTTCTTTACTAAAGTGATTATGCATGTGAGCACATTCCTTGGCCCTAAATAAAAGAGAGATACTTCAGGGCTCACTTCGAGAGAGGTAAGTTTCAGGGGCACTTCTGAAGCAAAATTCATTGTGTCTTCTTGTTTGTTTCCACACCGACTCGTAACATACTATAGTAAATGATCATTGCGTAGTGAAAAAAAATATATACGCATGTACCAAATAGGATCGATATACAGCTACTTTCTCTTAGTTCAATGAGAAAAAAGATTTGTACTAATAGTGTTTAGACAAGATATCATGTCTGCACCTTGTAATCTGAATAACTACTACAAAGACAACACTATGCAATGTATTAATTATTGTAAATGTCCTACTAAGCTGTTTTGAAACTGTCCCACTGCTATTTTTTCTCCTTAAAATTAATAAAAACTTAAATTGGATAACTGTGCATAATATGAATATATGAATACATATATGCACATGTTAAAGCTTGTAACATGTACATATTTATTTGTAAGAAAAGCTAGTACAAGACATTTGCTCTCTCTGTAGGGTAGAGGGGCGTGTCATTTCCAGGGAGCGCTAGGCTTTCCAATCTTGCTTTTCAAAACTGCAACCAAAACACTTAATGCATCATTATGAGAAGATAGGAATTTGTGTTCCCTTTTGAGAATTGTATTTAATCCCATTAAAGATAAAGTGTGTATCAATCGAAACTATCTGCACCTGACACAGCACTGAGGCCTGCTGTGCTACTGTGTGCATGCTACTTACTTTTTTTTTTTTTTTTTGTCTTTTGGAGACAGGGTCTCACTGTGCAGTTCAGGCTGGCTTTGAGCTCACTTTTGTAGCCCAGGCTGGTCTCGAACTCGCACCGATCCTCCTGCCTCAGCCTCCCAAGTGCTGGGATTACAGGTGTGCACCACCATGCCTGGCACTACTTACTTTTTTTTTTTTTTTTTGCTGACGATTTTCTTAGCTGCACCTGGAGCAGCAGGTGTGGGGTGCCTGTCCTTACTGCCCCATCTTTGGGATCATGGCAGCACCTCTGACCTTGTTCTCCGGTTCTCCAACAACGTCTCTGTCTACTGCTTTCACTCAACTAGCAGCATCTTGGCAGGTCTGTAGCCACTCACAAACACTAAATGTTCAGAGTTCACAAAAGCAGAGAGCCTTTGCTGCAAGTGCCGTCGAAAATGCAAGAATTATAAATTGAGAAATATTTTGAGGAAAAACTGCCAGGCTTTGGCTCCACTAGTAAGACATACAAGTGGTTCTTCACATCTTAAATATGCTGTTCCCGATGCTTTGGCACAGTACCAGATTTAGTAATTTCAGAAATGTGAGCTTTACATTTCAAGTAGAAGTTGATATGAGAGAACCGTTAGTTACATTTAATAAACAGTTGTTGGTTATCATAAATTTCAATGAAAAATTTTTACATTGGCTGCTGGCTTTAAATTTTCCTAGTTGAAGATGACTAACATTAAAAGAGAAATTTCAAATTAAAACTATTATTTCAAAGTTCTAAAACCTAAAAATGTGTAGTAATTATATCACAGTAAACTTTCAAATAAAAATTTAAACACAATCATAGTATTATATATTTGAAATGATGCTGTGGGTTTTAAAATTAAACAATAATAGCTTACTTTAAAAAAAAAAAGAAAAAATAAACATATGAGTGGCCTCACTCTTGGCCTGCAAAGCCAGCCAACCAAACCAGGTGTGGTGGTGCCTGCCTGTAATCCCAGCTCTGGGAGGCTGAAACAGGAGGATCACTATGAGTTCAAGTTGCATAGTACAAATACATTTTAAAAAATCTTTGCAAAGAGAATTAGAAGTATGTTAGCCATCTTCTACTTATACGTTCCTGTGTTATTAAAAAAATTGCTAAATATTTTCAGCACTTCTCTAACACAGCCAGAAGGTAAAAATAAAAGGGTTAAAGAGAACAATGTCAGGCAGCTGAGTTGGGGGTTCACAAAGGAAAAGATTCCACTGGCTGCCACTCAGTTCATGTTCTATGTAAAATATTCCAACACAAACGGCAGACTTAATATCAACCCATCGGTGCCTCTGGTAAGTATTCATTTCTTTGACCCGTGTTGCCCAATCCACAAGTCCCTGCTCCGCAGGGTCAGCCACTTCCTTTGCATAAAACCCGAATCTTGCCTGCATTGCTGTGCGGTCCTTTCTCAAGGGCTATATCCTTCTGGCTCTGGGGAAGGAGTGCTGCAAAATGTGGTGCTTTATTAGGACCGTGGTCTGTCACTTCACGGCTCTGTCACTTTGCACAGAACAGGGTGATTGGGAAGGTGATTCTGGGGAAGGAAGAGTGAGTTGGGACCCCTTGGTCATCACTCAGTACAGAGTGGGTGACCCATAAGTGACGACTTCTGCAGAAAAACACTTGCTCACTTTCCTTGCTAAGCTTTGTAAGCAAAATAAAATTATTTGTGATCCTAATCATGGGTTATTTTTGGATTTCTGTGGTGGGATGCCTCCTTGGTTTTATCTACTGTGTTTAATTTGAAAATGTCTTCAGCTACATAATTATTACCTAACTCATACCTATACCTCCTTTCTTACTCAGTTAATTCCATAAACAGTGATTTCCTTCCATTTATCTATTTTGAGAGAAAAAAGAAAGATAATTCTTGTCCTTGGGTAGCAGTTAAATTATACTTGCCTACTAGTGAGGATGAATAAAGAATAGCCTAAAACATGCAAGAGAAAAATAAGGCTAAATGATATATGAAAGAATAAATACAATTACAGGTTAAATATGAAAATGCATTGACCAAATAAATAAAATGCCTCAATTTTTTTTTTTTTTTTTTTTTTTTTTTTTGCTTGTTTGACATGGAGCATGTGAATTTTCCAGAACTCTGAATGGCAGCTTATCAAAATATCCCTTGTCATTCATTTGTACAAATTGGTTTCACTTTTTTCTCTTACTACATCTACATAAATGTAGTCTCCCTTTTATAATACTTTAAATATACATTACAATTATTTGAGAACTTCTCACATTTTTTTTTTCAATTATTATGCCTGGTCTATTGTTTAATAAATGCTGTCTCATACACTATAAATTTTCCTATCTGACATGCTCAATATATGGTCAATTGGGCTGAAATTGCTTTTTCTTCCCATTTGAGTACATGAATAATGAAAGGAATAAACCAGACTCTGGTTCATTTCCTCTTTTGGCTATTTTTTGAGAACATACCCATCCTGACCAAGGCCTTTGATTCAAAGATTCAGTCACCAAAGCGGTGGGATGTGGAGATGGAAATCTTGATTGCCCAGGTGGACAGTGGGTAAATAAGATCCCTAATTTCCATCCTAGCCCTACTCAGTTCAGTCTAATCTTACTAGTCTCCATGGAGGAGAAAGTAGCTTGCTCAAGGAACTGCTTTTATCATCTCACATATCTGGGCAGAAAATAAAGTTCCAGAGAAAAAGAAATTTAGCTACATTTCTTCATTGAGAAATCATGAAAAACACAAGACAAAACTTCTGCTCAGTTCTGAGGTTCCATTGGTTGATTCTGCCCTCTGTACAGCCATCTGAGTTCGTTCCTTCCATTATGCTCAAGGTCACTTGGCCCCAGGGGCAGCGTGTGGAACGTTTCAGAGCAGTCTAAAGTCTCCGCATACTGGAAAGGAGTTTCATGCATCTCTTCCTTTTCAGACTCGCTGTGCCCTATTGTGCTGGTGTATATTTCTCTAAGGGGCTTCTCACTTTTAGAAATGGTTAAACAAACAAAAAGGTTCCAATCCATCTTATTTATGTATTTGGTACAGGATCTCACTAAGTAGATTAGACTTGTAGGGATTCCTTTTGCTTTCAGCCTTTCAAGTGCTGGGATAACAGGTATTTGCCACCATGCCCAGTGTCCATGATGGCTGGACCAGCGCAACAAATAGTGCTGGAGATTCACTTTCCTAAACAGGCCCTTAGTCCACTGAGCTATATCATGGGCCTCGTGTTTACTATATATCTGAATTAGAGACCTACATAAAACTACTTTCCATACATTTGGTAGAAAAATATTTTTTATTACTTGCCCTACTCAAAACACATTTTATACACTGCCATTGCTATTAAAAACTTGTTTAAATATAAGGGATTGGCTTTGACCTATTTGCTTGCTGTGGCAGGTTGGAATCTGATGGATTTCAGGGATTTACTATTGAAAAGTGTCCATACCTGTACTATATATCCATTCACATTTAAAAGTATGTTGAAAATGTAAAGAGAAGATAGCAGCAATAATATTCAGTGAATAATGAGAATTATCTTGAGAACTTCAGTCTTTTTCTTTCAAGAATGGAAAACTAAAGGAAACAAAATTCTGAAGTGAGGTACCTCTGGTAAATTTCAAAAGAAGAAATATGAAATATACCTTAAAGATGCATAAACATATTGAAGCTGAAAAGTAAATTATAGCTTTAGATAACTGACAGGCAAAATTAATATAACAAAAAGCAAGGTGTGGTGGCACATTCCCATAATCCCACGGAGGCTGAGGCAGGGGATCACTGTGATTCCAGGGCAACCTAGGCTACATAATGAGACTTTGCCATAAATAAATAAATAAATAAATAAATAAATAAATAAATAAATAAATATAGTAACCAAGAAGAAGTATCTTTATTGAAAAAGAGCTAAAAAAGGAAAAGGACTCTAGTTACCATTTCAAAATGTTTAGGTTATGAAGAAAGCAAGTAAAAAAATTACAAGTAATTAAAATGTTTAATAGTTCACAGAACTGTTTATTAGAATTTCAAAGAGCTTAAATGAAAGAAAAATGTATGTTGGCAATTTGGGGAGGAAATTCAAAATTTTCCATGAAGAGAACAAAAACACAGTAAAGAAAAAATGAAGAAGAACTGAAAAGAAAATGTAATAAAGTTAACTTCTAAATATATTAAGCCTGGGCTGGAGAGATGGTTCAGTGGACTAAGTGTTTGCTTAGGCAAATACAAGGATTAGGGTTCAATCCCGGTTATTATTTATGTCTAGCTGTCCCCTCAAAGCCTCATGCAATCATGGGGCAGGGGCATCTAGAGTTTGAGACTTGATTCATGATCCACTGGAATTATGTGTTTTAGTACTCATGGGTCTGAGTACTTCTGGGATTAGAGATGTGGCCTAAGGGGGATAGGCAGAGGCAGAGAGCCTGAATGCAATACAAAGAGAGAAAGACTCACTGCTGCCCTGGTTGGGCGGTTGCCTCTGTTGCTGTTTTTGCTGTTCCGCCACCATGAACTGAATGCTCTCTGCCCTGTTCTACTCAGCCTTGTGCCAGCCGAATATGGACTGACACCTCCAGTAACTGTGAGCTAAATAAACTTTTCCTTCCTTCATCTTGAGTGGTGAGTATTTGTCCCAGCAATGAGTAAAAACTAACTATGACAATCCCTAACACCACATGCCATGCCAGCCCCACACCTAGGTGCTTGGAGCTAGACTCAAAGACCAGGTGTGGTGGTGCACAACTGTGGTGGTGTAACCCCAGTGAAGGGGAGACTGAAAGCAAGAGGATCACTATAAGTCCAACCTGTGCAGTGAGCCCCTGTATGGAATACATTTTTTAAAATAGCCCTTCTAAAATAAAGCACCCAATCAAAATTGGTGTTTCAAAATTGAAACAAATAAACTCTTTTCAAGAGCAGTATGAATGGCAAATAAATACATGAAAGTGTGCTTATCATCTTAGTGTTTAAGGAATTGCAAAGAAAAGACACTGAGATTCCAACATGCCAGAAAGAATGGCTACCTCAAGGACCTCACAACAACAACAATATCAACAACATGCCAGTAATGTTGTGGGAAAAAAGGAAAACTTGTGCATTTTTGGTTTGAATGTATATAAGTGAAAATGAAACTCTATGTGGAGATTTCTCAATAAAGTAAAAACAGAAATTTCAGTTGATCCAACCATACGTATTCTGGGTACTTCCTTGAGAGAGTTGAAGCCATCATGTTACAGAGATATACACATACACACGTTTTAGCAACATAGTTCATTATAACTAAAATTTGGAAGTGGAATATCCTCATGAACAGATGAATACACGTATTAGTGTGTGTGTGTGTGTGTGTGCGTGCATGTGTGTGTCTGTGTGTGCATAGCTAGCCTAGAAAGATGAATAAGTTTGATTCATTTGTAAAAAATTTATAGGCATCTTGAGTTCATACTGCTAAGTAAAATAAATCTGACACAGGAAGATAAATATCATTTGTTCTATTACATGAGAAAGCCCAAAAATATAAAATGTGAAGAGATAATATAACAGAGTGAATTAGATTTTGTGATGATCCAAACAGAATCTGGAAATGGAGAGAGGGGAAGTTCAGTAGTGAAAGTGAATATAAAATGATTAAGATACAATAGGAGTATGTACTGATCCTCAAAATAAATATAATTTCTGTATGTGATACACCTATACAAAAGAGGTAAACCCCTTAGAAAGCTGTAGAATTTCATGAGGATAACTCATTTCCATATTCAAGAAACAACATTTAGTTGTACAATGAATTTTACGTATTTCCGTGCATATATTCATTAAAATTATTTTAATAAAATACCATGATTTGTACTTCTATGAAGTTACTTCATAACAGACATGATTCTTTGTTAATGGATGAAATTCTTAAATTAAATAAATTACAACCCATATCTATCATATTGTCTCCCTAGCATGAAAATCTGACTGAATAAATAAGATGATATCAATGCATATTCACTCTGCAAATAACATGTTAGCCTTCCCAAATTGTTCTTCATTTTCAAAACTGTTTTAATGATTCACAGTCATTTGAATTTTTATATCAATTGTAGAAAAGCCTGACAATTTTTTTTCAAAATCCAGAATTTTTGTTAGAATTGGATTATCAGATTGTTTTTTGGAGATTTGTTATTTTCAAGTGTTTCACCTTAATTTTTTCCCCTGAAATTTTCAGTTTTTCTGCAATGTTTTCTAATGTTCTATATGTAGGTCTTGTAAATTTTGGGTTGAGAGTTACCACTATTTATTTTAAGGCCATTGTAAACAATGTGTTTTTCTTTGCCACCACATACCGGAAATACATCTGCTTTCCAATAAGCTTTATTTTTAATATAAAAAGCAGAATTTTATAAACAGAGGAAAACAAGAACAAAATGGCACATAAAGGTAAACCAACTTGAATGAAAGTAGATATTTCACACATTTCAAATGCCAGAAAGCCTTGGAGTGAAGTATTCTTAAGACTGAAAAGCAAATGACATAATCGACGTTTATCCAGTGAAGGTATCCAGAATGAAGAAATAAGGTACTGTCATGAAATTGACCAGTAGTAGAGCAAATACTTTGGAATATTCTCAACATATGTAATAAATGGGAGTCAACTAAAGAGAAAACTAGTGAGGTCAATGGATAAGCAGCAAGAAAACAACCAGAAAGGAAAAATGAAAAAATATACTAATAGATAAAAAAGGCAATGATACTAAGTAACCAACACATTCCAGTTTTACCTGCAATTTCTATAGCTTTGATACTCCAATTATAAGGCACAGACTGGCAGACCTGATCCAATTTTTTTTTTTTTTGCATTTAAGAAACTCATGAAATAAAGAATATATGTTCATAGACTAAACATTAAGGGAGAAAAAACAACGCTTCATGCACTGAGACGTTGAAAACAAGCAGAGGTAGGAATTCTAATGTCAGACATGATAAACTTCAAGGTAAAACTGATTAGAAGAGACAAAGATTGTCCCTCCATACTAGCTAAGGGAATAATCCAGGAAGGATCCAATTGGAACGAAAGCATAACAGCAGTGAACACAGGAGCACCTATCTCCATAAACCAGAGATTGAGGAAATTAAAATATCAAATAAACAGAGACACATCATGGTAGGGGATTTTAACACTTCACTTTCACAAAGAGATAGATCAATTAAACAAACAAGCAAGCAAACAAAAAATAATAAAGAAATTTCAGAACTGAACCACACCCTTGAGCATATTTACTTAGTGGGTACGGACAACCTTAAAGGTTTAAAAATTATATCCCAAGAAATTAGAAAACTTTAAAGAAATGTGCAGATTCCTGGATGCACACAACTAACACAACTATCTGAAGAAGATATACCTATGCTTAACAACCCAGCAATAAGCAATGACATTGACACAATAAAGTAAAACAAAACAGAACAGAACAAAAACTTACCAACCAAATAATGCCTGAGACTTAATGGATTAATAACTGCGTTTTTCAAAACCTTTAAGGACTCCAAATCAGCAATATGTCTCAAGGTCTTCAAAGAAATTGAAAGAGATGGAGTGTTCCCAAAACCATTTATAAAAGCCAGTATCACCCTGTTTCCCAATTTGGAAAAGAAAACTGAGGGCCAATCTTGTTAATGAACCTAGATGTAAAAATCATCAGCAAGGCTTTAGAAAACAGAATTCAGCACATTGTCAAAAAAGATGAGACAACATGAGTAATTAGGTTAAATTCCAGAGATGCAAGGATGCTTTCAACATGTACAAGTCAATGAATGTAATACAATATTGTATTACACTTATTGTAAACAGAAGCAGGTCAACATATGATTATTGCAATAAATACAGAAAAGATCCTGACAAAATCCAGCCCTTCTTGATGACAAAAACCTTGAAGAAAACAAGTATAGAAAGACCATATTAGAATATAATTAAAGCTGTATGTGATAAACCAGTAGCCAGCGTCATACTGAACAGCAGTAAACCTTAAAACACTGGGAAAAAAGACAAGGATGTTCACTGCCACCTTTTCTATTTGATATAGTACTTGAAACACTAGCCAAAGCAATCAGGGAGAGAAAGAAATGAAAAGGATACAGAGAAAGAACTGAAATTATCATTATTTGCAAATGGTATGCTATTCTACCTAGAAAACCCAAATAACTCTGCCAAAAGTTCTTAGAACTAATCAGACTTGGGTGGGGGAGATTCAGTAGAATAAGAACCTGCCTGGCAGGCAAGCACAAGGTCCTGAGTTCAATGCCCTTTACTACATAAATAAATAAATAAATAAATAAGCCTTTTGTTATCACTCTGCCTTTTATTTCCTAGTTAATTTTACCAAACTATGCTGATTATTTCCAAACTTGCTTGAAGTTCCTTTGAGTAAGACCCATATATCCTATGCCAACTTTGCATATGCAAATATGTATTGCATCAGTATCACACTGAATATCATACAAACCACGTTTCTATTATTTTGCCTTCCTGTAACTGGGATTTTGTTGGGCATTCCTTATAATTTTCAGTTGTTTACACTAAGAGAGTTGAAATTTTTCTAGATTGTTGTTGATTCTCATATACCACTTTTATTCCAGCAGTTTTTTTTTTTTTTTTTTTTTTTTTTTTTTTTTTTTTTTTTTTTTTTTTTTTTTTTTTTTTTTTTTTTTTTTTTTTTTTTTTTTTTTTTTTTTTTTTTTTTTTTTTTTTTTTTGACTAGGAATTGAACTCAGGACCTTGTATTTCCTAGGCAGACACTTATTCTACTGAGCTACATCCCTGGACCTAACAGCTAATCTTGAATTTTATTTTCATATCTATATTCTGATTATTTCTTTCCATTAACATGACCCCACCCTTTAATGCCTGGAAAAGAGAAATAGCAGTTCAGTGGGTCTCACAAAGTTTGTATTTGCCTGCCAAGACAATAAGGAGTACAACTGTGGTAAGAACTTAGGTTTTATTATCCCTGCTAACAACACTCCCTGTGCTCTCCCTCTCTCAGAATAAAGCCAACAGTCCAGCAATGATCTATTTGTGATGAAATCTTTCTATCTTTTTGCTTGTATGATAAGATCCTATGTACTAACGAGTCATTTTTCATAGTGTTGGTGTTCTACAAAGTCAGAATGAACCACCAATTAGTGAAAACTCAAAACAGTCCTGCAAAGAAAGTTCAAAGTTTGATTCCTGTGAAGTTTTCATAAGGACTTTTTTATTAGGTGATCAATGTGCAACCTTGTTTTATGTGAAAGTCTGTTTAAATGCATCTCCTTAATGTATAGTTGATTAACATTAAACTTGTGGTGAAAAGCATTATACCTCAGTGATGGAAGCCTTTCTCACATATCCATTTTTTCATGAGCATATGGTAGAGACATAAAACAAAATTTCAGGATTATTTTGGAGGGCCACCTGTGGAAAAATGTGCAAAAATGTTTAAGTTGTGACACTCAATAGTCCATGAAAGGACACTTATTTCCTGTAGGAAAATGGAAATAAGTAATCCAATGCACACCTGCATACTCTGCCAAGATTGTCCACAACTTAGATTATTTTGCCCCTCTGAAATTATCACTCAATAAAATGCAAAGCTCTAAGCATTCTCATTAAGTTAGAAATACACATTTTAATGTGTAGGAAAACTCCAAGATACTGAATCAGTAACAAGGATTGACTACATAATGAGGACCCACTAACCAATGTAAATGTTTCTGAACTCTGCATCCGGTAATATCACATTGGCAGTTTCAAACTGACAAAGGTAGAACTAAGTCCACCATGGAAACTTGAAGACAGACATGGCGACCTGCATTTATAATCCCAGCTCCTCTAGAGGCTAAAAAAGAGAGATTGCAAGTAGGAGACCAGTGTACAACAAAACAAAACAAAACAAAACAAAAAAAAAACACAGTTGGCCAATGCTACAAACAGAAGTGTTATTTGTTTGATTATATACAACCAAGAAAAATATGTAGAAGATATGAATTACATATTTGTTGTAATAGAGAAATACAGTAGATACCGGTTTGGACTGAGATGGAGTTTCAACCTGCTTGGTAATGAGATCTGGGGACGTTCTTGGGCACGCACAGGTGCCTCTGTAGGAGTCACGGAGAGATGGCCTTGAGGAACCAGGTACACTCCTGGCTCCTTTTATTCTGGCATGCAACCCCGGCTCTCTTTCCCCCATGAAGAACAAAATAGCTGTGCTCTTCCATGCCTTTGCACAATGACCTCTCTATCCTGGTGTCAAATGATCACAAATTGAAAACATGAACCAATTGAACCTTTCCACCTGCACCCACTTAATGGTTTACCTGAGCGTCCCACACACAGCATATTTACCCGCTGACTGTCCCGAGCAGCTGTCATTTCACTCCTTCATCTCTTGTACTGAATGAAGTTGATAAAAATGTCATGTTCCTATTTCCTGTTATCTTGTAAAAATAACAAAAAAATGCAGCTTTTGTTCACTTTGTCTTTAAATAATTGGAGTGTTAGGTGGTTAAATTGTGGGTGTCAGGTATTTTTTCTCAGTGAAGGAAAAAAACAGCAAAAGTCAACATCATATTTTAAAACTATTACAATCAAGACACATTACTGTTTTTACCCTCAAATTTCTCCTTTTGTGAAGAGTGTATTTTTCTCATCTTTCTCAGCCATTTCTGAAGCAGTCCTGTCCAGCAGTCCTCTTCTGTGAGCATCACGGGTCGTGGCTCATCACAGGTTGTGGCTCCTTATAGACCCCATCCATGTTTACTCTGGAGATGAGCCAGAAGTCACCCAGCTTCAGGTCCTATGGATTCAATGGGGTGAAAACATACTGTCATATTATTGTCCCCATCCCTTGGAGCTGGATGACATTTAGCAGCAGCAATTGCCATATTTTCTTGCACAATTCATAAAGACACAAAAGTTAACCACCAGAACTTCTTCAGAAAATGGGAAGAATCAGAGAATAACAGTGGTGAAAGAGAGGAAATATTTACAGAAGGGTTAATGGCAGCGTCACTTTGATTAGTGAATTATTTGTTTTCCATTTAAACACCCCCATATTTTTCAATCACCCTTTGTAGGTCAAAATATATTGTGTTTTCCAGTTATTATGTTGGCATTATATTGTAACACACACACACACACACACACACACACACACACACAGGTATTCTTGTGGTATTCACCACCTATCCTTCAAACAGCAAAATATCTATTCATCTTTCTAAGGAGTGAAGTTTCAACACACATCCTTATGCTCTACTTACTAGCATAGACAAGAGAACCAGTACCCATATAAGGTCAAAAATGTATTTGCTGCAATGATAGTTTAATTAGGAATTTAAAAATTCAAGAAAAGTCAGTAAAAGAAGGGATGCCAGATTATTTCTTAGTTATGTGTGCTTTTTGGAGTTTTCTGTACATCTGGATACACATTGCATATTTCACAATTATTTGGAGCGTCCCTCCTACGCATTTCCTTTTACCAATAGAATGAGTATCAAACCTACACGAAGATCCACGTACCGGCACCCCACTGGTGATGATGCACTCTAGGGCACTGTGCCTCCTACGGAGCTGACACAGCTTTGACAAGGAGGCCTCACTGAGAGTTCCTTCAAGTAGACATGGGAAACGTGGTTTCTTCATTTGCCGCAGTGGTGAAGCAGAGTTTTCTCAGTGCATTGCCTTCTCCTTATAGACCCCATCCGCTAACTTTTTTTTTTTTTTTTTGAGACAGGGTCTCGCTATGCAGTTCAGGCTGGCCTTCAGCTCACTTTTGTAGCCCAGGCTGGTCTCCAACTCACACCGATCCTCCTGCCTCAGTCTCCCAATTGCTGGGATTACAGGCGTGCCCCACCACGCCCAGCTCTGCACCAGCTAACTGTTGATATTTCTAAGATTTGAGGTAGATGTTAATCAAATATGGTCCCTAGTTTATGGGCAACAAAAGATGCTCTCTGAGTGATGTGTCTGGGGTCTCTCTTATACCTTGAGGTAGACGTTTAGTACTTTATTCCCCTTTCTTAAAAAGGTGGCAGGACAAATTAAATTTACTTGAGTTATATAATAACAAATATAAAAGTAATAAATAGGTATAAATTTTGTGATAGCTCTAAGGTAGTTAAATAGGTAATGATTTATATAAATGCAAAAGAGCATTTTAAAACTTATTTATTTATTTATTTATTTATGTTTATATTTCAGGGATGGGCTTACAGGGTGTTCAAAGTCTCACTAGTAGGTAAGACTCATAGCATTACACCTGTTTACAGCTTCCCAAGAGCTAGGATAACAGGCTCACACTACCATACCCAGTCTCAATTGCCATCTCAGCACACCCCGGGAGCTCAAACCCATGGCCTCTGTAGCTGCTTGCAGGTGCCTTAATCTGCTGAGCTATTTGGCCAGCCCAGAATTTTAAGAATTTACATACAGATTTTATTAATTAATTAATTAATTAATTTATTTATTTATTTATTTATTTTTGTGCAGGGTCTCTCTATCCAGCATGAACTGATAGCGATCTTCCTCTTTTCAACCTCCCCAGCACAGGGATTACAGGTGTGCCACCATGCCTGGACTTTGTCTAACTGATCTCACCCAGGGGCAGGGCCAGCACTGCATGTGGTGCTGCGGATGGAACTCAAACCCTGGTGCTTGCCTAAGCAGGCACTTAGCCCACTGAGCTATCTCTCCAGCCCTCATATAGCTTTTAATCAACAAATACTACATTTAACTTATGTTTGGGAAATATTTCAGAGCTAAAATTTTTACCTGTGAAGTATCTCAAGTGTGCAATAATTACTATGCTAGAGTTTTACCCAGAAAATGATACAAAATCAGTAGCTGTCCTATGAGACTAACCAATCTTTGCTACTAAAACCAATGAAATTCCAAAAATTTCTGAAGTGCTAGAATGATAGCACCAAGAAACACAGATAATAGAATACTAAATAAAATGTAAGTACTAAATACACCAATTTCATAAAAGAATTTCATCTTGGTAAAGTAGGATTAGGGACAATGAGATAGCT
>PVJA010003935.1:0-90317 GCA_004027025.1 Myocastor coypus | reverse complement strand
ATATATATATATATATATATATATTTATACAAGATAGTTAGGATATACAGCTACTTTCTCTTAGTTCATTGAGAAGAAAGGTTTGTACTAATATTGTTACACAAGATATCATGTCTGCATATTGTCCTCTGAATAACTACTATGAAGACAACAATATGCAATGTATTAATTAATGTAACTGTCCTACTAATCTGTTTTGAAACTGTTTCCTTACTATTTTATCTTTTTTCCCACTAAAATGAATTTCTAAAAGCAGGAACTATTTCTCATTTTTTTGTTTACATTAGCTCCTGGCACATAATTGTTATTTTTAAAATGTTTGAGTTAGAAATGAAGAAAGGATGAAGAAAGCAGGAGAAACAGAGAGACAGAGACAGAAGCAGAGACAGAGAAAAAGAGAGACAGAGAGACAGAGAGAGAGAGAGACAGAGAGAGAATGTGTAGCTCTTATACACTGTTGAGTCTGTTCTCATGCTATGCTACAGCCCTGAAGAGGAAAAGATTAGGAAAGGCTTCAACTCATGATTTGCTTCATTTGTTTGTAGCTCGTGGCCTAAACAATTTAGAGCATGAGTCAAAGTCAGGGTCAAGCATCCACCTTGGCACAAATCCTTGCTTATTAACCTACATTGTTACAGATTACCTTTGATTACATGTAGCTTTGTATAACAGAAAAGGCACATGACTTAACAGGAAGTGGCTAAAGCCTGGGCCATCTGGATACAAATTTTAAGGTCTTTCCCCTCTTCTCTCAATCTCTCAGCCTTTCTGCAAAATAAGATGTTAAAAATTCTCAATTTGGTGATGTAGATGAAATGGAACTGAGTAGGCGTTTAATATTGCCTTGTGCTTTGGAGTCAGGCCTCTGTTCAAATCTTTTTTTTTTTTTTTTAGAATTTGTTTTTATTTTATTTATTTTTTTTTCTTATTTCAGAACTTTTGTTTGTTTATTTATTTATTTTTATGGCCAGCTCAGCCTGCCCTGAGGGCAGGGCTGGCACAGCATGGTGCCGGGGATCGAACTGCAGTCCCTGAAGCCGCCTAAGCTTTCCTAAGCAGGTGCTTTAGACCACTGAGCTATCCTGCCTGGCCGTCTGTTCAAATCTTAATGAGGGAAAAGTGACTTAACAGGATTGGCCACACTGTGCTCAGGCCAGAATAAATTCTAGTGAAAATCATTTAAATAATAAATTCTACTGAAATCATTTAAAATTTTAAAATGGTGACATGTAAGCTTAGGAAGTACCCTAAATGTCAGCTTCTGCATGTGTAGAGTTCACATGGCCATTACGCCCTGTGTATGAGGTGACTTCACATTACTGTACTAAATATCTAAAATGATCAATGACAAAGAATGTTTACTTGGTACATAGTTGTGAAGCTATCAATCCATGACTAGTTGGCCCCATTTCTTTCTGCTTGGGGTAGCACTTGACCTCATGGCAAGAGCGGGTGGCAGGGGTGAAGAGATCCTTGTTTCCAAGCCCCCAAGAACACAGTGCCCAGTGGGTTAAGATCTCACCCTTGCCTCATCTTTTGGAGGTTCCTCCACCCTCCAACAGCACTAAGCTATGGAGCAAGCCTTTAACCCTGGGGCTTTGCAGGGTATTCTAAATCCAAGCCATATAATTCTGTCTCAGGCTTCAAATTCCTGTGTAAAAATTGTGGATTAAAAACGTGTCCCTGCAGAAGACTTGTGTGGATTATGAGTTATGGATAAAAAGCTCTCTGCTTATGGTAAGGATTCAGGAGCGATTAATTCCATTTTCTCTCCTTAGCTCCCTTGTTCCCACACCCCTCATTCCAGTAGGGATAATATGTTAGATACACCTCAGCTGTTGGTTAAATTAAGTGTCTAAAAACAAATATAATGTGCATGTGGATAACATTAATTTTCTATGATAACAAAAACAGTACAATGTGATTGAAATCCATGACTTCCCTCGAATCATCTCCTGAACTGTAACATAAAATTTCTTCCCATCAATTATTTTTAATGAGAATTAATAGGAATCAATTTTCTAGTGCCATATTTTATAATTATATAATATAGTGCTGGAATTAGAATAAAGTTCTTTTCTTAGCTCAGTTCTATATATATTAGAACACTCTCCTTTAGTTACTTTAAAATTCACTGCACAGTAACAAAATATCTCCCATGTGTATATTTTTAACAGACTATAAATCATAAGAATTGGTTTTATTTTATTTATTTTTTATAGTCAGTTCAGACAATAGAAGAGATACACTGCATACCAAGTATTTCTAGTAGGAAACTTAACTGCTTTTATGAAATTTTTTCCTGAAAATATTAAGAAAATGCCAAAGTGTCTGTTATGTAAATTTAGCATCAGCCATGGGCAGCTATGAGTTATGGGTCATTCACATTATAAAGTAAAATGTTTTACCTTCCCTTAACTAGCATGAATTCCCCCTAGACCCAAGGGAAGAGTCACTCACAATCACATATTTAAGTGCAGGAAATGCAAATGGCAGCACATACTCAGTCATGTCATGAAAGAATATATATTTTGCAAACATTGAAAATTACATTTTCATATCATCTTTCTAGTGCTTTTAATTGTCACCAAAGTTGAAAAAGCTTTTACGTTAAAATTCCCATGCCTGGGAAAGATCTTATAAAATGAAAGTGTCAATGGAATAAAAAAAAATCCAATGCCGACTTTTAAACATGTCCATTGATTTAAGATAATACAGTTTATTACCAAAAGACTCTTTATGTTCTTAAAATTTAATAGAAACAAGGCATGTTTATATTACACATGTAACATGTATACCTATAATATTAATTATATTGTATGTAATTACTCATACATATTACATACATACTGCATAAATGTATTATAAGTATATTAGTATATAGATAATAGATGAGAAGAACAAAAGATCTTTAGTCTTTTTCTACGTATTGCTCTGTGAAATTTCAAAAGCCTCCAAAGTCAGTCTTTTCCTGCGTAAGCAAGCTTAGGCAACCACAGGGACCGTGGTTGAATCCCAGGCACCACATGCTGCGCCAGCCCCATCCCCAGGGCAGGCTGAGCTGGCCATAACAAAAAAAAAGGTAAATAAATAAATAAATAAATAAATAAATAAACAAATAACAAAGTCAGACATTTGTTCTCTGTTACTATATAATGAAGCATTTCTCACTAACCATCACAATCGGGAATATAAAAGCTTCCCAAAGTCCTGTAAATATAATTACAATCACTCCAGCCTGTGTAATTTAACGTGAAGATAATTCCTATTCTGTCTATTGAATGTTCTGATGAGGATCAATGGAGATAATATCTAAGACAGCTTTCATCAAGCCGTAAAGCTTTTCCTAAGTATCTGGGAATGCAGAAAATGGAAGACATTGTCATTTCTAAGTATTGTCAAACACCATTTATTAGATGTATCATTCATTACTTGTAATACTGTACTAAGTGTGAAATGCTGAACTAAAATGGTGGCATCCACACTGTGTTTGCAAGCTATGACACTTCAGTTTATCTCAGAATCTAAGAACTCTGCATGAATTGTAAGGATCGTTTGATAAACATCCACAGAAATGTTTTTCATTAATATAATGCTTTAAGGTTATTTTGGTTTATAGTGTAATATATAGCTTTTGTAATGAGGTAGCTAATTTATTTATCTGTTCTTCTTGGACTTTTTCAGACAGGGTCTCAGTACATAATCCAGGCCATCATTGAACTTGTGATGATCTTGCCTCAGCCTTTTAGTGCTGGGATTACAAGCATGTGCCACCACATCCAGCCAACTGAATGATTTATTTTTTCTTTCAAAAATCATCCTTGTACTTGATGGACACTGGGGCAAATGCTTATAATGCCATCATTCAGGAGACTGAGGCAGGAGGATCTAGGAGGCCAATGAGCTACATTGTGAATTTGAGACCAGCCTGGGCTCCATAGTGAGACCCTCTTTCTCAAAAGGAGGTGGTAGCAACAGAAATAGATACTTCTCAGAAGAACTGTGTTTCCCTAAAAACACTTTACCTTGAATGTTATATAATCACAATGGTATACTATGAATCTTTTGAGACTGGTTTTCTTTACTTAGTATAATGCCTCTTAAATCCATGTACATTATTTGTTTAATAGTTTGCTGAATAATTTCCAATGTGTTAAACAATTATTTATCCAGAGAAGGATGGTTGTTTCTAATTTTTAGTTACTACCAAAGAAGGCTGTTATAAATATTCACACAGTAGTTTTTGTGTGATGTCAGTTTACATTTCTCTATGACAAATATCCAAGAGTATATTTGCTGGATTTTATGCTGAGTGTATATCTAGTTGTAAAAAACTGCCCCACTATCTCACAGAAGAGTTGTGCCATTATCTTACCAGTATATGAGAGATCTGTTAGCTCTACAACTTAAAAAAAACAACAACAACAACATCAATTTTAAATTCCTTTAGAGGCTGGCACCAAGGCACTTATACAAGCAGACATTGGTAGTAACCAACCTTAGGCTCTTCCTTCGCTTTGCACTCCATGTCCAACCCCTGCTTACTCTTTCTCGTAAGTGTTTCTCCCAGATAACCTCACCATGTATCATTGCCTGGACTTCTAATCTTGTACCCCTCTCCTTTGCCTACACTCTTAAAAAAAAAATCAAACAAGCTTTACTGCAATTCAACTCATCTGGAGGCAGTTCACTTGTTCAAGGTACAAAAATGTTTTTTTGTCTATTTATAGGTAATGTAATGTGTAACCGTAGCCAATTTATACCTTTAAAAACTCACCTCGATAGAGAGTCCAGTGCCTGTCAGAACTTGCGCTCTTAGCAGCCCAAGATGCTCCCAGCCTAGTGTTTGACACTGTCAGTGTTTATCCTCTTACTCTTTTTCATAAGTGTGCGATAGAGTCTCATTGAGACTTTAGTTCACATTTCTCTAATGACTAAGAATACTGAACATGTTATGTGTTTATTTTCTAGCTATATATATTTTGGGTTGGATTTTTTTGTCTATGTCTGCTTCCCATTTCCCAACGGGATTCTTTGTTCTTTCACTGTTGCATTTAGACTGTTCTTCATAAACATAGCATTGTGAAAATTGCCAATTTTTTTTTGCAGTCGTTGAGTTGTCTTTTACCCTCTTAACAAGGTTACTTATTAAAACAAAAGCTTTACTTTTTCATCAAATCTAGTTTAGTTGATTTGTTTTCCTTTGCTTTCAATATCATACCTCAACTTATAGTCTAACTTGAGGTCACAAATATTTTCTCTTCTGTTCCCTTCCAAAAGTATAACACTTCATAATAGTACAACATTGCTTCATGAGTTCTTAATTGAAAATTATAAATAATTAGGAATTATGTCTCTAATAATCAATAGAATGTGATCTCATAGTTAGAATAGCTCACATCAGTGGAACTGTATAGACAAGATAGATATACAACTATATAAGTACTATATGCAATTAATTTGTCACAAAGGTACAAAAGTAATTCAATAAAGGATAATCCTCAATAAATATTGTAGGATATATTGAACATACATAAGTAAAAAGAAAAATGAACTAGACCTCAACTTTTACCAAACTATTAACTCTGGTACTAAATCCTTTATTACCTATGCTTTTGAGGTAAGAACTCATGAAGCAACATTTCCCTATTATATCCTTCTCCATGTTGAAAATAAAGACATCACATAATTCGTAGTGGGAATTATGTCACACAAAAACTGGTATGTGCATATTTATAGTGGCTTTATTTGATAGTAACTAAAAGCCACAAACAACCCAAATGTCCTTTAATGAGTGAACAATGGTTTAATACATTGGAAATTATTCAGCAAACTATTAAACAGCTTGCATGGATCTAAAAGGCATTTTGCTGAGTAAAGAAAACCAGTCTCAAAAGATTATCTGATATACTGTTCCTTTATGCAATACTTCAGGTAGAGTGTTGAAGAATAAATCAGTGATTTTCAGAAGTTCTAACTAGGTAGACAGTGTGACAGTACTGGATTCATGGGAGGAACTTCCTTTGTGGTGGCAGAATAATCCTACATATATGAAGTATCACATGTATGATACATATGATTGCAGCTTGTAGAAGTACATATACACAAAACTCAAACAAGAGCATGCAAAAGCTAATGAAATCTCACCACATTCTATCAGTTAGTTGATAATATCACACCGAAGGCAATGTCCTGGATTTTTAGGTTTTTAAAAATGTATATATTTTATATAGAGTCTCACAGCTCCTACTTGTAGTAATCCTCCTGTTTTCAGCCTCCTCAGCACTGGGATTACAGGCATGAGCCACCACACCCAGACTCTGTCACAGGTTCAGTTCACCTGGGGGCAGGGCCAACATGGCATGCAGTGCCGGGGATCAAATCCCAGTCTCTGCACTTGCCTAAAGAGGAAATTAGTCTGCTGAGCTATCTTGCCAGCCTTCGGATTTTTAGTTTTTCACTATGTAAGATGCTACTAGAGAAAGCTTGGGAAAGTATGCATGTGGAAACTTTTTTCCAACTCCTTGAGAATCTTAAACTATTTCAAAATACATTTAAGTGTATGCTACAATTGAGTAAACTTTAGTTCACTTACAATTTGAAATCTGCCTGAATATCCATACTGAAGAAAAGAAGCTGAAATCTAGACACCTTTAACATTAAAATCCATACTAAAAAGCATCCATAAAGGTCATGAATTCCTATGTGATTTAACAAATAATTATGCAATCATGAAACAAAGCTGGAAATACAAACAGGAAGAAAATAATGATTTTGAGAGAAAAATCAGGGCCTCAAAAATGCTTTGGAAGTGAAAGAAGGGAGGAGGAGTAAGATTTGAAACTATCTTACCAGAACCTACCATTGGACATAAGTTCAGAGACAGAGACAGAAAAAACAAATGCCTTACTTTAGTGATGAGCTTTGAGTTTCATTTATCTATATTAAAAGACAAAGAGTTGATATATTTTGAAATTAAAATTTCTGGTCATTTTCATATACATGATACTCATTGTTTTATAGAATGCTTTGAAATTACAGCATTGTTCTCTAAAAATTTCTCTCAAAATTCAAGGAACTGTTCTGCAGTGGAAAGTGGTCTCTAATGATGTTTTCTAATATCTTCACTTGTGTAAATTTACTTACAATTTGCTTTGCCATTTTGGAAATACAATTGGCCTTGACTCATAATTTCAAATATTCCTCCTAGCTAAAAAGAGTAAGCTACCTTAACATTACAGTACAGAATAAGGTCACAGACTTTCTCTATAACTTTTTTTTGAAGAATATTTCTTAAAAGTCTACACCCTTCTTGTAAATTAAATATTAAAGCAATGACCTAAAAAATCAGATATTTGTGATATGCAGACAAGGGTCAGTCTTGGGCTGAGGTTCAGGGCATCAAATTACAGGCACGGGCAGCCACCACTGCAGCAAATGGACTGCAACTACATACTTTGAATTGCTGAGCCAGTGGCTTGAAACTATCCAGTAGATCAGATGTATTGCTTTCCTCCTTGAGATTGATGAGAATTCGGCTCTGCTCGCCACACTCCAATGCAGAGGACTGGAGGGCATTTAGCATGCTGAGAAAGGTCAAAGTAAGACTGCATCAGTTTCTGAACCTAAAAATTCCAGACTCTTTGCTACCCATTAAAATGAATGAAGTAAAGCTGTGTTGTGATGTGTAGCATCCCAAAGACTTGCTTGAGGCGTCAAGGGAAGAAATTATGATGCCTGGACCAGGGAATGCTTGTTTGCCGCCTTCCAGACCGTATAAAGGAGCACAGTACCTTGTGCTCTGTCATCCCTGAAACATTATCATCTCACAAGTTATGTGCAGCTTAAATAATGGAGATTCCAACATAGAAAATACATTACTAATGTTGGCCGTTTTGGCAGACATTCCAAAAACAGAAAAATAATTTTGCTGCTCGAATTGATTGTGAAATCGATTCTTCATGCAAAAGGCTTGAGTCAGGTTTTGCTCTAGGCAAATACACTAGTTTAAGAGAAACACTATTATGCAGACCACTAAGCTTCTGAGAAATTGCCCACTAGTGTCCAAATACACGTAACCCTTAAATTGGGCTTTCCTCCTGGGTTAACCCACGGCAGATTCAAATTGTAGTTTATGGTTTAGTGTGTAAGGAACGCTGCTGGTCAGATGTGTTCAATGATTGTACTTCAAGTTGAAGTAGCACGGATTTGATAGTGAAGATTTGTTTTTCCATCTGCAGATTTGCTTCTTATTAGCACATCAGATTGGTCACACACACCCCAAGCACACTGCTCTTTTTCCCGTAATTGTTTTTATTCCTCTAGCATCTGAGATCGCAAAAGTCTGATATATTGATTGAGCAACTTTGCTTCTGAAAAAAAAAACGGGGAGGCATAGGAAATTTCTCCCCTGAGAATTTATGTAGGAGGGTTTCTTCAAATTAAATATGAGGCGCTAAGGCCCCACAATTGGTCATCACCTGGAGGAACCAGAAGCAGCATCTACCTATAACTGAGACTGCCCCATTGTGGTCAAAAGGGGTTGAGTTAGTCAATAGGGTTATGGCCTTACTATCTTTTCTTTTATCTTCTTTACCTTTCTTTTATTTTTTAAAAACATATTTAGTACAGGGTCTATAGGGTCTCACTCTGTAGATTGGACTCATAGTGATCCTCCTGTTTTCAGCCGCTCAAGCTCTGGGATTACAGGCACGCCAGCATGACCAGTTTCAGCATGCTCTGGGGGTGGAGCCAGCACTGCATGCTGGTGATCGAACCCTGGCCACTGCACTCTGCCTGAGCAGGCACTTTAATCTGCTGAGCTATCTGGCTGGCCCTCTATCTTTTCTTAAGTAATATTTGATACATCCATAAGACCATATGGAATTTGAAGTGTCTATGAGACACAATGCAGTGAGCATTTACAAGCTGACCCTTCAGCCTAACATCACCCATGGTGCTGCACCCTGTTACTTCCTAGTAACACCACTGGGTTTCCCAGCCCCAAGAGGAGTTGGGTTTTCTCACAAATTTATATGGATTTAAATAATATACTGATTTATATATATATATTTTTTTTGGGGGGGGGTGGACCGGGGTTCGAACTCACGACCTTGCACTTGCCCAGAAGGCACTTGTGCCTTGGAGCTATCTCCCCAGCCCCCTGATTTATATTTTTATTTATAAAATTAAATATGGTTTATTGTTTGCTCTCTTCAAGTAGTATCTTATTTCAAGGTTGTATCCATATTTTTACATATAATTGCGGGTCATTGATTTTCACTACTACATAAAGTCATACCTACAAGTATTTCCATAATTTAATGATCCATTATCATGTCAACAGAAATTTAGGACATTATAAGTGCTGCTAGACCTCTATTCACTCTCATTTAATGTTGGGTAATCCTGACCACCAGTAAGTTAAAAAGATACTGCTATGAGAGCAGATCTATCCTTTGGTGCAATGTAGCCCCTTATAAGAAGTGTCTTAAGAAACCTTCTTAGGTCCTTTGTAGGGCATTTAGCCTTTAGCAAATCACATTGTTGGTTTTAACAGTTATTCCTCCATTCCCTACTCTTTACTTGATTAGCTCTTTTTTATTGTTGTTTTGTTTTTATTTTTCATTTATTTATTCATGCAATGTGGGTATACATTATTTTTCATTTTATTTATTCATACATTGTGGGTATACATAATGATCACATTTATCATAGGGAATTTGTACCTGTGTATAACACAACTCTCCCCACCCCAGCACCTGACTCTCTCTTCAGTCTTCCTTATTGACAAAAGCTTTCCATTCTAAGTATATGAGATCTCATCTGATCTCAAGCTAAGCTGGATAGGGTCAGTCTAGTACTTGGAAGTAAGTCCCTGTCCTCTTATCCAGATGCAATTTTTGCAACACCATTTCCTGCCTTATAATTATTTTAAAGTAACACAGATTCTTTTTTGGTAAAATGGACACCATGATGCATACTCAAAAGATTGATTTATTATTAAACAGAATAAGCTGTTATGCATAGGGTAGAATAAAATAGTATATGTAACATGGAAGAGACTCTGTCAGGGAATAAAAAGAACATCAGTAAGTGAAGAGATAAGCAAGGAACTAACAGAAACAGCTGCATAGCAAAGGAGAGAACCTGCAGTGTGCATCTGAGCAAGAGCGCACTAGGGGTGGGCACAGCTCCAGGGAGGGCAGAGGCCTTTCGTTTGCAGAGCTGCCATTCCACAAAACGTCATTCTCTGAAAGTGAGGACCACAGCAGCCCCACAACACTCTCATCTAGGGATATAAGGATGATGGTATATGTGACAAAGTGAAATTGATGTCTTGTTTGTTCCTACCATATGCCAAGTGCCTCTCCCAGATGTGAAAAACGGGAAACCTTCTTACTGGTACACAAAACATCATCCTTTTCCTAAGGAATCTACAACACACCTTGTCTTCTGGGATGGTTGCCAGATACTGTCACCTTGCTTGCATAATCTCTCCTTAACTCAACTATGCTTCGTGGAGTCAATCCAGACTTGGGGCTTTGAGTATCTGATACCCTTTACACTTGCTGTGCATGGATGCTTAGGTAACAAAGATTTTTCCAGCTTCTACACAATAGGGATATACTTGACATTTGTTTCTATTTCCCTTTTCATTCTTACCCTTCATTTGTGTCCTACTATTTCTCTCTTTCTTTTTCTCTTTTTCTTTTGAAAACTCCTACTCTAGATCAAGGATGTCATGAAAGGCCTACCTCTAGAAGCTGTTCTTTCCCTTTCCCAGGAAGCTCTAGAGGAACATGCTCGGCCAACTGCCACAGCACCAGCTACAGTTGCCTTGTACGGGATATCTGCAGAATTAGCACAGTAAAATCTTTCTTTCTCACAACACTGTTAACTCAAGCACACTATAGCCAATCATAAACAATTTAAAACTAGAAATTTTTGTATACTTCAAAGGTCAAGATGTATTGAAAACTCTGAAGGGTACATTAGACACTATGAAAGGGAAAGAATCTGTTTAATGAGAAGGAAAAACTGGGACAACGAAAAGGACGAAAGAAAGACAGGGAAAGGATATATTTATGTATAGAAATGGACAACTGTACTGCTGACTTCTGCTGGGCTGGTAAAAGTTCAGGTAATGCTTAAATGTTTTCTTTTTCTTTTTTATTTTTCTGGTTTTGCATGTTTATATCTGGTAATCTAAACAACTAATTTGAAAATAATATTATGTCATACAACCATTGTCAAATTCCTATTATTCTGTATGGTGATATTCTGTTAAGGTTTCTAATCTTTCTTTCTTTCTTTCTTTCTTTCTTTCTTTCTTTCTTTCTTTTCTTCCTTCCTTCTTTTACCATTTTGTGTCCTCTTTAAAAAGTTTCTTAGGGCCTGGCAGGATGGTTCAGTGGTCTAAAGCGCCTGCTTAGGGAAGTTTAGGCGGCTTCAGGGACCCCGGTTCGATCCCCGGCACCACATGCTGCGCCAGCCCTGCCCTCAGGGCAGGCTGAGCCAGCCATAAAAATAAACAAACAAAAGTTCTGAAACAAGAAAAAATAAAAATAAAATAAAAAATTCTTAAAAAAAAAAAAAGACAGTTTAAAAAGTTTCTTTTCATTATTATTTTTTTTATTCTTGTTTCAGAACCTTTGTTTATTCACTCATTGTTTTATGGCCGGCTCAGCCTGCCCCGAGGACAGGGCTGGCGCAGCATGTGGTGCCGAGGATCGAACTGCGGTCCCTGAAGCTGCCCAAGCTTCCCCAAGCAGGCGCTTTAGACCACTGAGCCATCCTGCCAGGCCCTAAAAAGTTTCTTACAAAAAGATTTATTGAAAAATGCTGACTACCTCTTCCTAACAGATTCTGACCTATAAATGTTGAATTCAAAATGTTAGTCATTCTTGCCTATCCTTAAGCTTTTTTTATCCTGATGGTATTTACATTACCCAGTGTTGCTACTAGGTGGTCACCCTGTACTTGCCATTACTTGGTCCCAGTTCACTCACCTGCCTGATGATTTTATTTTGTTTTAATAGTCTCCAAGGGAGAAACGATACCTTACACTGCCTGGCAATTTTACAGGGCATCCTTGCCAGTTTTCCCTTTTCATTACCATTAGCGATGTCTGAAATATAGAACAGAAATTGTCTGGCCAGTCCATTTTGTAGTATTCTTGTGAGCAGGTTAATAATGTAAAAGTCAACACAAAAAAAGTGGACATTATATGGCATATGTCATATACAGATTGAAAACTATCAACTTGAGGACATGCTTCATTTATAATAACTAAAGAAAGGGGGAGTTCTGGCTTTCTTGGGAATCAGCTGGTATTCTACTTCATGTAGGGCCCATGATTGTTTTTCCTCCTCTGTTTCTTCAAATGTATCACCTACAATCTGTCCAAAATCTTCAGTAACTTTCCTGATCTTTTCTTGATTCTCAGTTCTGTATTTCATTTTCTGGATTATTATTTTATCCATCAAGAAAATGTCTTACCCTTCAAGGAGGAGAAGAAGCAAAACCTTTCCTTTCTAACAACAAATATATTCACATCACTTAACTCTTGTTTTGAAAATTTCTCAGCTTCTGTCTATAATATCATGCTTCACCAGCGAGAGCTTGACTTCTAGTCTGTATGCCCTTGGGTCTCCCCCATCGCTTGAAAGCAGCAGACCAAAAGCCTTTCATTTGATTCTAGGTCAGTATGCAGTAAAATTAAAAGAAAAATTCCTAAAAGTTGTTTAAACAAATAAGAGTTTGTTTTTCTTATATAATCATAGATTTGAAGTCAGGAATTCTGTTCCATCTCTACAATGCCATCAAAGACCCAGGCTCATTCCATCTTCTGTTGTGTGTGCTTAGCACATAGCTTTTGTTCTCACGTGTATGAATTAACTAATAGACCTTAATATATCATATCTTGAAGGAAAGCAAAAGGGCCATGTGCCATCTTCTCACAAGGTTTGTCCTCTGGGCTTCCCTTTCCCCCAAATTCTCTGTTCACACTATCATTGAATGTAACTGAATCTTCTGGCTAGCCTACCTTGTTTGGAGAGTCAAATACTAACATGCTTTCCAGCCCTGGAGCCATGTGGGAGGCTGAGACAAAAAGATCACCTTGAGTTCAAAGCCAGCCTGGGCTACATAGTGAATTCAAGTCTGAACCACAAACTGAGGGGGAAAAAAAAGGGTAACCAATTTTTACACATATATTGCCCCTTCCATTAAACATTAGAGAATTATGTTTAAAGTTTCTGGAAGCTGTATTCATGAAATATATATTCTTTGGCTCATACCTATTACATATTATTACAGATTTGACTAAGGTCCTGAAGGCATTTCATGTGTAATTCTCAAGTGACACATGTTTCTTAGAGGAATTCTTTTCTTAAAAATTGTATTACAAGGCCAAAAGTATATAAATGAATCAGAGAAAATGAGAGGGAAGGCACAGAAGAAAAGAAAGAAACATGTTAAGCGAGAGACAGAGGAGAGGGACTAGATCCAAGTATGATGACAATGAATTAACAGCTATCTTAAATGCTTATTTTTCAAAATCAAAGTCAACATACACGAATCTAATCTTCTCATGGTGTTGATGAGGGTGCTGCCGAGAGAGGAAGGAATCCAGATGTTTCAGTGCCCCCATACAAACATATATATAATACTTTCCAAAGAGAGAAAATTGATTTTTATTATAATATATGAGGTTATTAGACCACAGGCTTAAAAATCCCTATGTTTTCCCTTTTTTCTCTATGTGAATAATTCTAAACAATGACTAAACTTTAAAATGTATTCAAAAGAAATGTGCTAAAAATAAATCGTACTATGCATGGATATTAAAGTGAGTCAGTGGTGTTTATTTCATACTATAGCATTCGATTTTTAACTCCTTTCATTTTCACTCCTTTTTTTTTTTTTAGGGGAAGTTTATTTTTTGTTTTTGGTGGCACAGAATGAACCCAGGACTTGCAGTTTGCTAGGCAAGTATTCTACCACTGAGTCAAATCCCCAACCCCTATACTCTTTTTTTTCTCCCCAATTCTTCATCTTTTTTATTTTCTCTTTTCTTCCTTATACACACATTGCCTTAGTTATTCTTTTCTCATTGCTGGAACAAAATGCCCAACACACAAAGTGAAGGAAGGAAAGGTTTAATTAGCTCACAGTTAGTGGAGCTCAGAATCCATACTCAGCTGGCTCCATGGCAAAGTGGCTCATGGCCCAGAGCAGCCATTATGGGGGTAGTAAACAGCAGAGAGCAAAGGGGAGAAGCAGCAGCTTCCTCAGCTAGCTGGCCTCTTTCTCCTCCTTACATTGTAATGCAGGTTACCTGCCCCAGGGCTGGTGCAACACCCATACCCATGGAAACCAATCACAAACTCCAGAAGCTACCCATAACTGCATGGGGCTTTGGGGTACACATAGACAGAAACCACAACACACGTACACATACACAGATACCCACACATATTAAATCCAAATTATATTACATTCTTTACAATGTTTCAATAAAACATATACACAGTTTAATAACAAATACATCTCTATTAATTAAAGCAAAACAATAAAGTATTAGATCATATATTTCAATTTAAGGCAATACTTTCAAAGATTTCTTTTGGCTGTTCACTTTTACAATTCTGACAATCACACATTCCAAATGAATGAGAATAACAAATGAATGACAGTAACACATTCCAATATCCTTTTTTCATAGCTTGTATCTTTATGCATAAAAATACATATAGAACTTGCTAACATGTATATGCAACCATGAAATAGTTTTAAAAATTTGAAAATTATTTCCATTTAAGTTTTGTCTCTGACATCTTAGTACTGCATTGATACTTGCTATAGCAGTAATACACATTTATTATTTATATAAACCATAATCCCACAAATATAAATATGTTCTTAAGCTTTCCATATTACTTGTAATTAATACATTTATTAGAAACCTCATGGATAATATCTAATGTTTTGTCACAGTAGAATAGTTACATTTTAAATTAATTTAGTTGACTTTTTTTTCTACACATCTGCTGTATGTCTGGAATTATAGTTGCTTTTTCCTTTCTCTATTGCCCATGTCAGAATCTCTCAAAGTTCAAGTCTGTCTCATCCTCCACACATCTGATAGCATCACACTTTGTATTTCGCATACAGTGCTGAATAAACATTTTTTGAGTGTGTGTGTGTGTGTGTGTGTGTGTGAGAGAGAGAGAGAGAGAGAGACAGAGAGAGAGACACAGAGAGACAGAGAGAAAGAGAGAGAGACACAGAGAGACAGAGAGAGAGAATGTGTGTGATGGTCTTTACCTCAAAAGCTGTCCTGTTTTTTGAATCTACTTATCTATCGTGAACCTAAATTTTTTTTCACCAAAAGAGTATTCCTCTTCCTTGTCAAAAAACTGCATTTATTTCCCAGCTGTGTGCATGATGCCAAGCTTCTTGAGATAGGATTTAATCAAATTTTTCAGGCATGTAGCTTGTTCTTCCCATTTCTATTCCCTAAATCCAAAGTCCTAGCTAGTAACTTCTCAGCTCTCTTCTCAGAGCTATCCCATGATTAACATCAAGGACTTTTAAATACAAGCATCACTGGACCATGGAAAAGACTCTCCAACCCAAATTATCCTTCCCACAGAAGGCAAACATTGCAAAAATGGCAATACTCCAAAAATTGCCACACAGATTTAATGTAATCCTAATCAAAATATCATTAGCATACCTCACAAAGCTAGATAAAATAATCCTAAAATTCATTTGGAATCAGGAGACCTAAAATTGTCTAAACAATTCTGGGTGATTAAGACAAGGCAGGGGGCATCACAATCCCTGACTTTCAATTATACTACAAAGCTATTGTGATTAAAAAAAAAAAAAAAATAGCATTGTCCTGGTGAGGAAAAAAAAAAAAAAAAAAAAAAACCTAGACTCAACAATCAACCAAATAGATTAGAAGATACAGAAACATCTTCAAACACACTCAGCCACCGTATCTTTGACAAAAGGTACAAACATCTTCACTGGAAGAAAACTTCTTTAATAAATGGTGCTGAAAAATTAGCTATCCACATGCCAAAGGCAAAAACTAAAGTAAAATATAAATGGATCAAAGATCTAAATATTAAAACAGAAACACTAAATCTCTTGGAAGAGAAAATAGATAGAAGAAAGATTCTCACAACAGTTCTACAAAGCACTGTACATGGTTTCAAAGTAAATACTGAAGGGATTTGACTGACCCTAGAAGATATAAAAGTTACATGTTTTATTATGCAGGTCTTGCTTTAACTTGCCTTTAACCATCGAGCAGAAAATTTTAATCGTAAGGCATAAAACACAAAGCTAGATTAGTGTGCTGAGCCGTAAAAGGCTTAAATCAACAGCTTCCGACATTGCCAATTATGTCAACAATCCATTGCAATTATGAAAGATGGGACTATGTGTACAAGTACTTTCTCTTAGTTCAATGAGAAGAAATTTTTTGTACCAACATTGATTAGAAAAATTATCATGTCTACACCCAGTGCTCTGTATAACTACTACAAGGACAGCAATATGCATTGTATCAATTATTGGGAATGTACTACTACTTTGTTTTAGAAAAAAACAATAAAAATTAACTTAAAAAAGAAAAAATATGTAAATGTATGCAAAAGCATCATGAACAAAGCTCTAATCACACAGGACTTATTACAAAGCATCAAAAACCAAGTTCTCATCTTGTTTAAAAGATTTTGCACAGCAAAAGAAATCACCAACAGGGTGAAGAGACAACCCACAGAGTTGGAAAAAAATTTTACCCAGTTCTTCCTCAAAGGCCTAATATCTATAACATTTTAAAAAATGAAAAAAATAATCAGACCTCCCAAATTTAATGACTCGCTCTAGTCCCGAGGGTGCCCTGAGATGGCAATTGAAACTGAGAATGGTGGCGAGTGCCTATAATCCCAGCTCTTGAGAGGTTGTAAACAGGTGTATCACTACAAGTTCAATCTAGTAGTGAGACCCTGAATACCCTTTAGGCCCTTCCCTAAAAAGTACAGAAAAAAAAGACTTAGTCTGGCAATGGGGAGCTCATATGAATATATACTTCTCAGATGAAGAAGTACAAATGGCAAATAAATATATGAAAAAATATTCAGTGCCATGGGTCATTTGAGAGATGTGAATTAAAACAACACTGAGATTTCACCTAACTCAAGGGAAAAAAAAGGCTATTATCAAGATATCAATCAATGATAGAGACTGTCAGTACTCTGAGGAAAAAGGAACCCTTCTGCACTGCTGGTGGGAATGTAGACAGGTACAACCACTGTGGAAATCAGTGTGGAGATTCCTTAAAAATCTAATACCAGAGTTTTCATTCAAGTCAGTTTTTCCCCTTCTTAATATCTTCTGGAAGGAATTAGAAGCATCATACCTAAACCATGTGTACAAACCCATGTTCACAGCAGCACAATTTGTAAAAGTTAAATATTGAAAACAATCCAAATGGTCATAAACCAATAAATAGATAAATAAGATCTACTTTTCTTTCATATACTGGAGTGCTACTACTCAGTGATAAAGAAAGATAAACTTGAAACATTTGTAGGTAAATGGATGAACCTTGAGACTAAATTCTTAAGTAAAATATATCAGACACACGTATGTAAATATCACATCGTGTCATCGCAGTGAGAAACTGAGGTGTAAATAAAGAACGGCAAAAATGGTTCAAATGGAAGGGTCAGCAAGATAGCTCAGCAGACTAAGTGTCTGCTTATACAAGTACAAGGACAGGAGTTCGAGGCCCGACACCACTCGCTGCGCCGTCCCCCTTCCCCAGGCATTCTGAGCCAGCCACCAAGACCAGACATGGTGGTACACAACTGAAATCCCATTGCTAGGGAGGCTGAAAACAGGAGAAGCACTAAGAGTTTGAACTTTGTAGTGAAGCCCTGTACCAAATGCATTGAAAAAAAAAAAAAGGGAACTACAGAGTTGGGATGGGGAAAGGAAAGACAAAGAAAAAAATGAAAAAAGAAGCTTGTATAAATAAGGAAGGGAAGAATAGTTGAAGGGAGCATCAGGGAATGGGAAAAAGATGAATCAAGATAACTCATATGTAGATAGAAATTCTCCATGATGAATGTGTTTGTTATGTATGTTTAAACTATACCAATAAAATAAGCTTCTAAAAAATAGAAAAAAGAAAACAAGAGAAACCTTCCATCAGTGTTCTCTTTTGGGGGGCTTATTTTCTTTAAAAAAGAGGAAATTCCACCAGGGCTGGGGAGATGTAACATTAAATTTCAATAATTTAAAAATAAACACATTTATGAGATTGTTTTCCTCTCTGAGCAAAAGCACCCAGAATACATTGCAACTACTGGGTGTTTCCACATTATTCTTGGAGATTTTAGGTTCACCATATATATTTAATTTGGAACCACATTATTGTATGTAAACTACTTTGTAAGGTTAATGGTTATATGAAATGAATCCAGGGAGTATTTTGTATGAAAAAAAACTTTATAAATATTATTACTCTATCTTACTTTGGAATTTGTTTTGTGTTTTTCTCTTTAAAATTAAAATAAAATATAATCATAAAATACTTCATAGGAAAACAATTTTACTGGATTATAAAGGATATAATTTTGACAAATCAAGAATATGCTAGTTCCTGGTGCACATGATATATATACATTATCTACACATTATTAAACACTGGTGAGTCATTTCAGAAAAGCAGAGAAAGGCTTATCACATGTCATAAATACCTAACTCTGTGTTTCAGACCAATTGTCAATACACTGTAACCTACACGCCCAAGTTTACGAATTAGGAAGCTGAAAGATTGTAATTATCTCTCATCAGAAACCATTTCAGATTAATTAACTTCTAAATGATCCCTAGCACTAACTCCTTCCTCATGCAATTCAAGGGAACTCATATTTTTAAATGCTTATAAATATTCTCAGAAGCTGTAAATTCTAATCTTATTTTATCACCAACTTGCTTCATAATCCATGTTGCTTTTCCTTCCTAAGTATTCTTCCCACTGTAAAAATGGATATTAACATAATACTTTCCTCACAAGGACACTGTGCAATTTAAGTAATGTATGTATATAGAACATTCAGAGAGACTAGAGGAGAGCTATTATGTAAGTATAGAACATCACACTAAAGTTTCAAAACTAACTTTGTACAGTAATGTAGATGTTCAACCCGGATATTTCTGCACTATGTTCTTTGCTAATATTGCTGTCTGAAATCATGACAGTAGTTTCACTTTCTAAACAGAGACATCATTTCTCCATACCACACAATGCTACTAGATTTTTAGCTATTGTTCAAGTGAGAGTCTCTGTAACTTTGTCTGGGGAGCAGAACAATGTGTCATACATGACAAATTCATTGAGAGTGAGAGAAACGACTGCCATCGTTGGTTGGGGCTGCGGATGTTTGTAGTGTCATATTGGTACCACTAGTAATGTATTACTGTTCCAACAGTGAGGCTTATCATGGTTCATATGAAGAACCAAATATGAATTGAAAGCAAAACTGGGTGAAATAGTGTCTACAGAGAATAGACAACAATGTTAAGGCGTGGGGAAAATTCTGAATATCACAGTGACAACCCTAAATTGTCTTTTGTTTGTTTCAACAAATTGAAAGCAATAACAAGCCATCACCCACCTATTATGTATCAAATCTCAAAACGTGTCAGCTGCTAAAATAATTGTCCAACCACTTAAATACTTCCAGTATGTGCCAGAAAGCAATGACAACATTAAATTCGCCCAAAGTATAGAACTTATGATCTTAGAATCCACTTCCCTTTCCTACTGACTCCCTCTTGCATATATATTTTATGACCTACCTCTAATAGCAGAATTATTTAAACTCATACTGCCTGTCATCTGTTATTCTCAAAGTACTTCACTAATAATAGATAATCTGTGAAATTTGTCTCTGCTCTGGGTATTACTACTACTGTTTCTGCAGCATGGTCCTGTCTATTACTGCCAAGATAGCTGATTAGAGGAATGAGGAGTGGAACTGGAGACCAGGACCAGATTGCAAGGTGGGTGGCTGGTGGCTCTGTCTCTTCATTGTATTGTGCCAGAACATTCTAGCTCTCCTCCATGCAGGAACAATTCAAACTGGGACTCCACGGTGAGGTACCAGGTAGAATGAAGCCTAGATGGCCAACAGCTGAATGGGAAAAACCACTGTGCTAACCCGCACCTGTTCGTAGCTCTTTCAATCTGCACTCGATTTACTTCTCTTTGCTCAGTGTGTCTTCATTTCCTTCATTCAAAAACCAACAGAAGTCCGGAGTGACTATTCACTTTGTCCAAAATGATAAAAGTGGGAATCATAATAATGTTAGAAAAAAAAAAAATCCTTCTCAAATTACCTGCCCTGAGGGCAGTCTGAGCCAGTAAAAAAAAAAAAATCTTTCTCATTATAATCTTAGAGCACTGGGATGAAGGTTTACTGGCCAGGGTTTTACTTAGAGAAACAGAATAGATATAATGTAAGGAGTGGATATTAACACTAAATATACAATCTATAAAGAATTATAAGATTGGCTTATAATAGTCAGCCACAGAGTCAGATGAGGAAGCATGCAGAGGGCATCTGCACACTCCGGACTGAAGAATTCAATCCCAAGGTCTGGACTTCATTGTAGCACTCCGTGTAGCACTCCATGTAGCACTCGGTCTCTTTCGATTGGCTGATGGATCTGCAGTGGAAGACTGAAGGGTCTGTAATGGACGCTGAAGAGTCTGCACTGGATGGCGAAAGATCCAAGCTGGAGGCTGAAGAGTCTGTGCTGCAAGCCAGGTGATGAAGTCCAGGCCAAACGTGAAGACTGAAGCTCCTCCGATGAAGTGAAGTCTTGACTCCTTCCTCAGCCCTTTAAAAAGTCTCTTTGTGCTCAGTCATTCTGACGTGGGCCCATTGTGCCCTAGAGTGGAATCAGTCATACCCCAGGATGGGCCCTTGATCCCAATCTAGGGAGGAGCCAATCATATCCTAGGTAGGCCCTGGTCATGCCCCAGGGAGGAACCAATTGTACCCCGGGGTGGGGCTCCCACCAACAGGGAACTGGGCTGCTGAGTCATCCAGCCAAGTTGACACAATCTATCAACTACTACAGAAGGTCAGTAAGTCAGCTCTCCATTATTATAAGAAATATCCAAAGCAACCAATTTATAAATATAGAAAGTTTATTTTGACTCACAGTTTTGAACATTCCAGTTCACGACTGATTGCATTCTTCTTGGGTGGAAAGGAGAGAGAGAGGAAGAATAAGAAGAAGGAGAAAGAGAGGAGAGAAGAGGAGAGGAGAGGAGAGGAGAGGAGAGGAGAGGAGAGGAGAGGAGAGGACAGAACAGGACAGGAAAGGAGAGGACAGGAGAGGACAGAACAGGACAGGAAAGGATAGGAGAAGAGAGGACAGAAGAGACAGAGACAGGGAGGTGAGAAAAGGGGGATTAGCTTCCTACAGTCCCCTTTGAATTAATGCCCTCAATAACCTTCCAATAAGCCACACACCTTAAGAGCTCCACACTTACCAAAAGCACTGCAGGTTGGGAACGTGCCTTTAAAACAGATGGCCCTTTGGAAGACGCTTTTCAAATGTAGCAAGGATGTCTTATTTGTCTGTCTTCAGTTTTCTGTGAAAGTAACAGTTTAAAGCAATGAACTTTAAAGAGATAGTAAATGTTTAAAGGGAAGCATGATATGCTTAAGAGTTCCCTGCAGGACAACTTAATGAACATTTGTCATTTCAAATGTTATGTAACACACATTTTCTTAATCATCAGTTCTTTTTCTGTGTTCATTTTACTTAAATGTCTCATCCGAGGAATGTAGAAATTATAAGTCAATTAGTAGTATTGGTGGATGCTGCCTGAGTAATAGTATTAATACTAGAATTGATTAAATTAATTGCTTAGCCATTTGATCATTTCTTGCAAATTTTCATTAGCATTTATACATATAAACAAACAGAACCCTTGTATGAAGATAACAGCTACCTAAATATCTAGAAATTGAATGTGATAAGCAAATTCAGACACTCTAAAATGAGTACAAATTTATACAATGGCATAAGCACCTGCCTGGCAAGTGCAAGGTCCCGAGTTCAATCCCTGGTGTTGAAAAAAAAAAAAAAAGAGGGATAGCATCCATATCAACATATCAACATTGAAAGTGATTAAAAATTCTATCTGCACCTGCAAATTTTGATACATTTCAGAAAGACAAAAATTGGTGTTTTCAGAACAAATCAGGGCTGAGATCACATTCAGCTTCTAACCATACCACATCTTTCAGAAAATTAAGAAAACACATCTAATAATACACAATCCTGCGTGTAATTCCAGCACTCAGGAGGCTGAATCAGGAGAATCACTGCAAGTTTGAGACCAGCCTGGGCTACAAAGTGAGGGCAAGTGAGACCCTATCTCAGAAAGACCAAAAAAAAGGACAAAAAGAAAAAATCCTGATGGCATATTTTCATCTCTGAATATTGGAAAGACCTGAATTCTGCTTTCGCTCTCAGCTCTTTCTACTCCTACTCATTAGATAATTCTCACCTCTAAAATCTTCCAAGAAGTCAACCAATATCAAATGCTGGAAGGGCTGTCGGGGAAAAACAAATCGTTCCCCACTGTTGGTGGGAGTGCAGACAGATACAACCACTAGGGAAATCAATGTGGAGATTCATTAAGAAGCTAGGATTGGAGAGGCTGTTCTACCCAGCTATTCTCCTCCAAGGTATTATTCCAGACAAGCTGAAAACATAATACCACAGTGATATATGTGTACCCATGTTTATTGCTTTTTTGTTTTGGTTTTGTCAGGACTGTGGTTCGAACTCACAATTTGCACTTGCCAAGCAGATACTTATGCCACGGAGCTATCTCCCCAGCCCCAGTATACCCATGTTTATAGCTGGGCAATTTGTCATAGCTAAATCTTAAAAGCAAGCCTAATGTCCATCAATTGAGGAATGGAAAAAAAGACATGGTATTTTATGCAGCGGAGTATTACTCAGCTATAAAAAACATAAGCTTAAGGCTTTTATATGTAAATGGATGCAGCTAAAGACCATACACTTAAGTAAAATAAATCAAACCTGCATGTGGAAGCATCATAGTGTCTCCTTAAAAGAATCTGAAAGAGAAAATAAGATCTGAAGGATACAATATATACTGGGAAAAAGAAATGAATCTGTTCAAAGGGAAGGAATGGCTGAGTTAAGGACAAAGTCTAGAGAGGGAGTAGGAGAAGGAGATATATCTATGTACGTAAGCAGTTGTTTGGACAACTGTGCTGTGGATTTCTGCTGGTCTATGGAAAGGAGCACTTAACCCTTAATTTGTTTTCTCTTCTTTTTTAAATTGTTTTTTCTTCTTACCTCACTTTCTTATATTTTTTTCCTTTGTTCTTCCAACTTTACATACATATATCTGGTAATATGAACAACTAATTTGAAGACAACACTATGTAATACAACAAACGCTGTGAAATTCATGGTTTTTTTAGTGAAATTCTGTGTTGTTTACAATGTTTTGGTTTTAATTTTTTTTACTCTTTTTAAATAATTGTTAAAAATCTAAAAATTGTCTTGCTAGTGGCAGCCAAGTATGTATTGACTCAAGTAAATGTTTCTACTCAGAGTGTCTTCCTCAATATCTAAGTGATCTGATGGCTCCATGGGCCAAAAGGATTTCCCTATCCTCCTTCATACAAACCTGGTCTTTTCAAATGTTTCCAATTTCAATGAAGGTGACTGCATTCTGCACATCTATTTAGCCCAAATATTAGAAATTATCTTCAGTTCACCTCCCATCTCTCACTATGCTGTGGTGTATGCCTTGGTGTCTCCCCAATGCCTCATGTGGCCATGCCATAGCTTCTGAAGTTTGCGACTGATTACTCTGGGTGTAGATGCTGCACCCGCCCTGGGGCAGGTGGTGTACCCTTCAATGTAAGCAGGGAAAAGAAGCCAGCTGCTGAGCTGTTGCTACTCCTCCATTTTGCTCTCTTGTTCTTTGCCACCACCATGAAAGCTGCTCTCTGCCAGCTGAGTCTGCACTGAAACCTCCAGCTGTGAGCTAAATAAACCTTTCCTTCCCTAAGTATGAGTGTCAAGTATTTGTCCCAGCAATGAGAGAAGTAGCTGAGACACACTATAATCCAGACTCACTTTCCTTCAGCTCTATAATATAAACCTTGAATTAAAATATTCCCACATCCTCTGACCTAACTAATATAAGGCATTTTATATCTCTACTCAGGACTCCTATTCTTCTTTCTGTTTTTATTTTTATTCACCATATAGTCCATTCTTGGTACAGCAGTGATCTTTTAAAATATGAATTAGGTCATAGCTTTGCAATGCTTAGTCCTCTGACACACACACAATTTTCATTACACTTAAAATAAAGTCCAAAGTTATTATGGCAAACTAGGCCCTAAGAGCTACTCATGCTATGGTTCTTGAATCTCTTCTAAACTATTCCTTCTCTTCTTCCTATCACTAGTCCTGTGGATCTATCTCCCAAGTTTGTTTCTACCTTAGGATTACTGGCTTAATCCATTTGGACTGCTGCAACAAAACTATTGTTAACTAAATGACCTAAAGATAGCATTATTTTCCATAGTTTTAGAGGATAGAAAATTTAAGATGAAGTTAGCTGCCAATGTGAGTGTCATGTGATAGTCTGTTTCTACTAGTTGATATTTTCTTACTATCTTGTCTCATAGCTAAAAGAGCAAACAAGCTCCCTGCAGCTTCTTCTATAAGAACATTAATTCCATTAAGAGCCTCTGTGGCCCCGCTCTTTAGCACCATTACCTTGGAGGGCAGGGAGCCCAGCACCTGAAGCATTCTGGTCCTTCATGCCTTGACTGTAGTGTTCACTAAGCACCTATAATATGACAGATTACTTACTCATGGAGGAAATGTAGTGGCTAAAGACACTGCTCTCAAGTTCACAGTCTAATTCCTCAAGGGTGTTCTATCATTGCTCACTGGGCATCCTCACACAGCCTCTTAACCACTTCTCTGTACTGCTCTTGTTGCCTTTAAACTCCATTCCTCCTAGACCAATCAGTGTAGCATGTTTGGTAAAGAGGCTTTTCAGATTTTACCTAAAGTGGTGCTTCTTTCTCCATATCCTTTACTACTCTTAGTTTTCCTCATGAAAACCTAAAATACTACTATGTATTTATTTGTTTACATTTAAAAAAAAAAAAAAAAAAAACTGTGCTGAGAGTTGAATTTAGGACTCCAAATGCAAACTTTTTACCTCTGAGCCACAACCTTGCCCCCATGCAGCTTCACCCAAGGAAAACTAAAATCTGCCTGTTCCTTCCTGCCTGAACACCTCCATCCTGTCACTCCTCTGTCCTTGTTCCCTTACAGTGAAACCTGTCTGCTTGCAAGCCATGATTGTTCACAAGGAGCCTGAAATCTGCTGTAAAATACAAGGAAGAAAGCTGAGCAGAAATCTGCCTTGCAGAACTTAATATTTGCATAGTTCTTGCAGTGTGCTAGACACTGTTATAAGTACTTTAAATATGTTAATTTATTTAATTCTTATAACAACTCCACAAGATAGGAACAATTGTTATGGATAATGTACAGAAATGGCAAAGTGATCTGCCTAGGCTCCCACAGGTTTTAAGTGGCTTAGCAGGAATGCTAAACCAGAATATCTAGCTCCATGGTCTGCACTCTTAACCACTAATGTCTTTATAAAAGAAGCCCATAGAACTTCCCTATGTTAATCAGTTTTGTTCTCCATTCATTAATAAAAATGAAAACTCTGGAAAACAAGACACTTGAGGTAAATATAAAACACCAGATAAAAGAGTCAATATGATCAAACAGAACAATTAACACTATGGGAAGCAGAATTAATTCAGGAAAACTAACTAGTAAAATTCTAATAATATCCTTAAGATTCAAGGAGCTCTTGTAATCATAATATATAATCAAGCAATTTTGAAAGAAGAGCAGAAAAAATTCTTAGAAATGGAAAATATTGCTGAAATTTTTAAAAATAAAAGACACATTTGAAGAATAAAAGAGAAACTACCTAGCGATGTAAAAGATAAGAGAACTGCAATAAAATAATAATTAAAAATATGATCAAAGTAGTTATTAAAAAAAAATGAAGTAATCCAGGAGGTCCAACATCCAAAACTGTTAAGAGCTGAAGAAAGAGAAAGACAAGAAAGAAAAGGAAGGAGAGAAGAGAGGAGAAACGGTAATTATTAATGGAAGGCAATGGAAGAAATTATGTCATGTAAGCCATAATAGAAGAAATAAAAGCATGTAGTTCAAGTAGTAAGGCCTCAGTCTTCAGTAGAATGAATTTTTTTAAAGTTGTATTTAGGGGTCTCAGTTAATTTTCTCTCATTGATGGGACAAATACTTGACACCCAAAATGAAGGAAGGAAAGGTTTATTCATCTCACAGTTACTAGCAGTTTCAATCCATTCTCAGCTGGCTCCAACGCAGAGTCACACAGGGCAGAGGGCAGCAGTTCATGGCAGGGACAACGAGCAAGAGGAGCCAAGGGGGGAGCAGCAGCAACAATGGAACAGAGAGGAAGTCTGTCTGTCTGTCTCTTGTATTACATTGAGGCTCTATGTCCCAGGCTGGGGAAGTACACACACCCATAATCCTAGCAGTACTAAAACCCATAATCCTAGCTTTGGATCACCCATAATCCCAGTGGATCTGAGATCATCTATGCGTTAATCACAAACTCTAGAGGTCCCCGCCCTAGGACAGCATGAGGCTTTGGGGAGACAACTAGACACAAGCTATAACAAGAGAAAAAGTATTGAACTATAAAAGCTCCAAAAACTACGATTTTAAAGAAAATGCAAATATTCTACAAGTAAGTGAAAATCACACTTGCTTGAGTAACTCTAGGCACTAAAATAAGGGAAAGACGTGAAACAGTTTAAAATTGGCAAGCAGAACTCCAAGTGTAATCAAAGACTGGAGGCATGCAAGAATTCATAACGCTTACCTTTTATCCGCTATCTGGCCGTCCTGCTGAGGCAAGTTTGAATCCAGCCTGAACAACTTACAGACATAGAAAGATCTTGTCCTAAAAGTAAAAAAACTAAAAGGTCAGGGGATGCTGCCCAGTGTGAAGTTCCTAGAATCAATCCCCCTTGCAAAAAAAAAAAGTGACTTTCTTTCAGCAAAAACATGATTCTGAGGAAATCTTTCTTGATCCCGAGTGCCACATGCTATACCAACCCTGACCCCAGGCCAGTCTGACTGGCCACAAAATAAATAAAATAAAATAAGAAAAAATGTGATATAGCTTTCAGTAACTTATATTCTTTAAGGAAAAAATTTATTTACACAATATTAGAACATATAATTTTGAGCGACCTAGGTTTAAGCACATATGATTAAGCCATCTTTTCTACTGGTAAAGCACAAGTGGGATACCAGTGTCTCATGTTTCATATTATTAAAATGCTGCTCTTCAGTTTGTAATGTCTAGATTCAGCTGATTCTCAAAACTCACAAGCATCTTGATTATAGTTACATAATGATTTTAATTAAATTACCCCTTGTATTTTGAAAAAAATGAGAGAAATTAGAAGACATCATAGAAGAGGTTGCGGGACGAGGGAAATTATTTTTCATCTTGGGTGAAAGAAACTCCAAATTTAGAAAAAGAATATCAGCATCAATAATTATAACAAGACTATGAAAGTAATTAATATGGAAAATAGAGTTGGAAGAAAAGGACAGGAAGAATTAGGTGATAGCACAATGGTAGTCACTTTCCATTTGGCACACTGATTCAGCCAATATTGTCTAAATCAAAATAGTAATGCTATATCATAATATTCAGAGACATACTGATAACCTGTGTAACTGTCACTTTTAATAATAAGTAAATGGGACCAGGGTGACACCCTGGAGAAAATGCTAACCACTAAAATTGGTCTTTATGATATCTGGCTAAAAAAATAATGAAAAGTTATTACAAGTAAGAGCATAAGCTCTTCAACGCATGAAGTCTATGAGTTGTATAAAATAATTTTGTGTGATTGACAACCATTATTTAGTTCAAATAAAGGATAAGCAATCTGAGATAAGCAAAGATGAATGAATAAAATAATTGTATTTTAACAAACTCTTGTTAGTTTTCATGTAATAATGAAAATGTTTTAGTAATACTCAATAATAAGCATTATTATTATTATTATTATTATTATTATTATTTTGTTCACAGATCAGCTAAGACAGTTTCTTCAGCTTTTTGTTCTAGGGTGAAGACTCAGCTTACTAGGACATGACCATGCTAACTGGGGCAACAACTATCTGAGAAGTCCTTTTATCATGGTAAAACTTGGAGGGTGAGTAAAAGGTCTTAAGGTCTGAGTCTGTTCTTAGCACCTATGAGAAAGAGAGTATACTGTTACCAGAGAGGTAGGCAAGAAGAATAAATATGTGCTGAGTAAAGCTACCACAATCATACAAATGAAATTTTTCCTTATCACTGACTATAGCTGATTTATTTCAGAAATACATTTTAGGAGATTATTATTCTAACCACAAACTTTAGCTATATTTGTTTTTCAAAGATTAAAAATCCACTAAAAGGCTCAGAACTTAAACTGCTAGTAATATTAAGTTAATAAAGCAATCTATAACCAAGCTGTAATTTATCATCTCTCTAGAATCACACACTAAAAAAAACCCGCATGATAAATTATCTTGCAATATGAAAACTATCCTTTGCTCATTGTCTCAGCGTACACATTTACGTGTATATTTTATAAATTTTAGAAACAGAAAACTCACCATTTGTTTCAAAGAAAATATGTAGAGCATTGATAGGAAATGTTCTACTGTGGAGCATTAAAAACAAATTGTTACACTGGTCAAAGTATAATTTAGGGAAGGTTTAATAAATAATGATAGTTTTAAAATTAATTTCTTAGTGTCTATTTGAAAGCTCTAAACATATGGCAAATAAACACTTTTAACCCAAACCACTAACATATGGTAATAAATCCTTTTTTTTCCCCACCTCTCCAACAAGGGGAAATGTTGTAGCTTTATTTACTTATTTGTTGAATCCTTACTTTTTAGAGCAGCTTTAGATCCTCACAGATATTTCCTATGTAACTCCTCCTTACATCCCTCTGTAGCCTATTCTATTAGGGACATGGCAGAAAAGGGGTGCCATGGTGATGAACCCAATCAATACCCAGTACCAGTATTGATGAACTCATACTACTATATCAGAATCACTCAAAGTTCACAGCTTGCAGTACAGTTCATTTTTGTTGCTGTATACACTCCTTCTTAGAACAGATATGTAGCAATATATGTATACAGTATGCATATTGCTTGCAATTTATGTCAATTGTACATTCATTTAATGACTGTGATTTGCCTGACCTTACCTTTCTGCTTCTGTCTTAGTTTATCCTGTTCCTGTTAGGTTGATAGTCACTAAGGGTTATGTCTTTTTGGCGAACTGGCCCCTTTATCATTGTGTGTGCTCCTCTTCATGTGAGAATGCTTTCTTTGATTTTTCTATCTGGAATGAATATACCTAACTTTCTTTGTTTTTGATTAAAGTTATGAGTAGCAAAGTAGCAAATCTGTATATTAATTTACTTTTTATCTATTTCCATTTAAACTGATTTTCATGTAAAAATAAGGAATCGGGTCTTGTTTTTCAATCAACTCTGTTGATATTTGGTTTTTATTTGATAAATAGAGCAATAGCATTCAAAATGATTACAGATACAGTTGGATTAATAATCACCATATTCATTACTATTTTTCTCTTTCTTTTTTTTTTTTTTTTGGGGGGGGACCAGGGTTCAAACTCACGACCTTGCACTTGCCCAGCAGGCACTTGTGCCTCGGAGCTATCTCCCCAGCCCCCTATTTTTCTCTTTCTTGTTCTTTTATCTGTTCATATTTTATCTTTTCCCCCCTTTTGTAATATTCATTAAGTGTTCTATACAACTCCATATTCTCCCCTTTTATAGAATTTTCTTTTTTACTTTTTCTGTGCTCTAGAATTAGCAAGATACATTCACAACTGATTTTCAACTACTTTCATACAATACTATGTCACTTTGTGGATACTGCAAATTTTTTATAAAATAAACTTGGGGGTCCCGGAGGGATGGCTCAGTGTGGTCTAAAGCGCCTGCTTGGGAAAGCTTAGGTGGCTTCAGGGACCGTGGTTCAATCCCCGGCACCACATGCTGCGCCAGCCCTGCCCTCGGGGTGGGCTGAGCCGGCCATAAAAATGAGTGAATAGACAAATAAAGGTTCTGAAACTAAATAAATAAATAAATAAATAAATAAATAAATAAATAAATTCTTTAAAAAAATAAAATAAAATAAACTTGGATCTTTCACAAGCTTTGTATTATTTTTGTTATTCATCTCACTTATATTTAAGTGCACACAAGTATATGTTCATTCATGCGTGGATATGAACATAATACATGATATATCCACAAGTAATTGATTGAAATATATTCTACTGTTACTTTTTGGAAAAGTTATTAGAAAAGTTTATTACATACAGTTAAAAAGTCCAGGGCCAGCCAGATAGCTCAGCATATTAAAGCACTTGCTTAGGCAAACACAGGGCCTGGGACCAGCAGGCTGTGCCGGCCTCGCCCCCAGGGTGAGCTGAGACTGAAATTGATACTGGGCATGGTGGTGCACAATTGTAACCCCAGCGCTTGGGAGGCTGAAAACAGGAGAATCACTATGAGCTCAGTGTACATAGTGAGACACTGTAGACCCTGTGTTAGATTAAAAAAAAAAAAAAATCAAGACTCAGAAGGGATACAGGCTCTCAAAACCTAAAGTCTGGAGCGAGGAGTTTTTATATATCCTGGGGGTTTCCTCAGATGGAGGATCTAGGGTATGTATTTAATGTCTTCCCAGGTTGTCCATTTGGTAAGCTAGATTAGAATGCAAACCATTTACATGTATTGATCTGCTACATGTAACAGTGCTGCTTCCTTGAGAATTGAGATCTGCATGAGGAAAGCAGTGTACAGACCAGAAGCAGGGGCCCAGGTTCCAGGCTTACTGTCCCAGGGGTATTTTAGACAGTTACTAAAAAGCTAAATATTTTTATTTTGTGTTCACTTTCTCTTTGATGTGCCTCTTTTATGTAGATCTAAACTTCTATTTTTTATGTAAAGAATGTCTTTTAGTTCTTTTTTCAAGGCAAGGCATTAGCAAGAAATTCTTCAGTATTTGTTTAAGAAAGTCTTCTATTTCTCTTCCCATTCCCTTGTGAGTGATAATTTTGGAGGCTATGAAATTCTAGATTGGCCATTTTTGCCCACAATATTTTACATATTCCATTCCCTTCTTTTCTCATCTATATGATGTCTAAAAAGCTAGATGTAATTCATACAATTGTTCTGTCTTTTTTTAAGATCTATTTTGGGCTTGTCTTTCTGTAGTCTGAGATGACCTAACTAGGTATCATTTGTAGAGTTTGTGTTGCTGCTACTGCTGCTCTGTTCTGTTTTATTTTGTTTTGTTTTCATTTTTATTTTTGGTCTTTTATTCCTGCGTAGTGTTAAGCTTTCTTAGGTCTGTGGCTTGGGGTTTGATGTTAATTTGAGGAATTTCTCAATCATTATTGAAATATTTGTTTCTCTTAGTTTTTCTCCTCCTTTAGGTATTCTCTCAAATGTATTTTACACCTTATGTCCCATACTTACGTTAGGTTTTGTTTATGTTTGTTCATTTTATCTTTGTTTTCACTGGCTTTTGGCCTGGGTACTTTCTACTGATACACTACCAGGCTCAGAAGTTCTTTCCTTAGCTACATCCAGTCTCCTCTAAAATCATTATTCTTTATTTCTCTTACAGTGCTTTTTGACCTGTAGCATTTATTTGGTTCTTAAGACCTCTGTCCTTCTTCTTACGTTGTTTTTGTCTGCTACCTTGGCTCCTAAAGCCCTTGATATACTAATCAAAGTTACGTCACACCCAGCCCTATAATTCTACCATCACTGCCTCTTCTGATTCTGATGCTTGCTGTCTCAAATTGTGTTTTCTACTTTCTAACTGGAAAGTTTGACTCTTCATTTTTTCTTTGTCACCAGACATGTTATAACAAGAAGAGGAACTGTCGTAACAAGGCCTTTAACAATAATATGGTGAAGTGTCAGGGCAGGAGAGCACTCTATCCTCTCAGCAGTTCATCTTTAGTAAGCATAGGGCACTCAAGCTTTTCTCCCCCTCCTACTTTGAAGAAGATGGCTACAGTGGACTGGACCTGAGAGCTTCTCTTCTGCCCAGTGGGTTAGGTTCTCAGACTTTCCAAGCAGACTGTGCTCTAAGTAATGCACTTCACCCAGGCACAGGCCTTATCAAGAAAAGAATGCCCTGGCCTAATTCAAAATAATTCCTCTCCCCTTCCCTTTGCTATACCACTGAGGTACTGTTCTCTAGCATTTACTGTAAGAAACTGATCCAACATTAGGAGGTAACTCACAAAATTGTGTTCCCCATCCTCCGTTATACCTGGGTAGCCTGGTTCTTAATACTCTGAGCGGCTTACACTGAGCCTTCAGCGAGTTGTCAGTCATGGTGTAGGCTTCCTACTGTGCTCCTGGTTCCCTCCGAGGTCTCCGCTCACCACTTTCTGCCCTGACAAGCCAGGATTCTTTGCATTCATTGTCTGGCTCTTCGGTCTTGGAAGCAGCAGTGTGTCCTTCCTCACTCTTCTTATAGATCCTCAAAGATCTAGTTAAATTTTTCAGTCTATTCAACTTTTAATTTAATGTTAAGATGTAAAGACAACTCCATCGTCCTTACAGGTGGGACTAGATTTTTTAAAGCACTATTTAGACATTGCTGAAACAAACATAAATGTGAAGGCTCTGCAAGGATGTGAAAGTAGCTCTAGGATGTGACTGACTGGCATTTTGTTCAATGGCCTGAATTTACTGGAAGAATTTTAAATTAATTAGCAAGCAAAACACAAGCAAGCTTACATGAAAGCTAAGGTACATTTGTCTTCATTTGTCTTTGTTTCCTATTTTAATCTCTTTCTCCAGTTTCAATCCAAGAAATAATGTCATCATGCATAGCTAACTGAAAACATTATTGTGCTTTTGCCCTGACTTCCTGGCTCTTCTAGCCCCAACAAAACTTCCACATTGCTGAAAGCTGTACATACTGTAATGATTAATATTAGTATACATAATTGCACTAGTACAAGGGTCTAAAGGCTTCTAAGACCCTCAAAATTTAGGGAAGACAATTTTTAAAAATCAATAAAATATCAACTGAATTAGACACTTCTGCCAACTTTTTTCTTGAAATATATGTTCATGTTCTTATATACTTAAACACTGATTTTTATCCCTGATTTTTATTTCACGCATAAAATCATCTTACTAAATCTACATTAAATCCTTTCCTAAATTGTAAGTCAAGAATTTAGTAAAGTAGTGTCAGTGGGGAGGAAAGTAACAAAGATTATTCAAAAACTAAATCCAGGAGTGATTCATTTTTACAAATCTGAATTTAATTTTTTGAAGAAGAAATTCAATGTAGATCTTCTTTCTGTTTCTGTATATTTCAGTGTTTCTGAGTTCAACTTTGTCTTTAATGATCTTTTAGATCACTACTAATCAAATCTTTTGTTCATACTGCAATCTTTTAAATACGTACATAATTTGGACTTAATTAATTCAGGTTAGCCCTCACAGTCTCTAACTAGGGCAAATTTGTGCTAGTTCTCAATACATGAAAATATGGAAGATAGATTGCTTATTTGGCAACTTCTGGCACATGGTAGGTAATCAGTAAGCCTGTATTGAATGACTCAATGAGGGAATTCTATATATCCAAATTCTATAAAAGAAAAATGTACCTTGTCTTTATTTCACAAGATTGTAACCAAAAAAAGGAAAAGTTTTCTAATAAAAGAAGGAATACATGAAGGGTCAAAAGAATTGAACACAATTTTATAAGAGGATATTGACCTCAATATATTTTTTGAGAAGGATTTTTTTTTTCTTTTTTTTTTTTTTGGTCAGGCTGGCTGGCTCAGGCTGCCTTATGGGCATGAGGTTTCATGCTCCATGTGGAGATGGGGATTGAACCAAGGCCCCCAGAACCTGAGTGATTTTGTGGAATCATGTGCTTTAATCAACTGAGCTACCTGGCAAGCCCCCCTCAATGTATTTCTTGAACAATCTCTTTTGCCGCTTTCTTTGCTGTTTTCAATTATTCATTCGCCACTACCACAGTGTCCAAAACCATGTGCATATTTTAGATAAGGAAACATTTGAATAAATACTTTAATACTAAATATATTGAAATACCATGATATTAACACACATTAGCTGTGGCTTCAACAATTCCAGGAAGTGCTCAAAGGCATTAATTTTTGCTGAAGTGTATATGCATTTTTTGGTGAACTCTGTAAATAGTCAGGAACACATTTGAAGAAGGGTAAATGTGAGATATTTGCACGGGAACAGTACGCAATAGCATTTTACATAACTTTATATGTTCTTATAGATACATAAATGAATAAATGAAAAATACATAAATGAATTTATTTTTAAATATTCCATAAACAGTGCTGCTCAGATACACTGCTGAAACAATCTGCTAGCAGCTCTGGCTGTTGACACCCTTTTATGTCTATCCTATCTCTGTCTGATCATAGCAAGTCTGTCTCAGTTACTTTTCTCTTGTTGCTGGGACAAAATACCCAATGCTTAAAATGAAGAAAGGAAAGGTTTATTTATTTATTTATTTATTTATTTATTTATTTTGTCTTTTTGAGACAGGGTCTCACTATGCAGTTGAGGCTGGCCTTGAGCTCACTTTTGTAGCCCAGGCTGGTCTTGAACTCGCACTGATCCTCCTGCCTCCGCCTCCCGAGTGCTGGAATTACAGGCGTGCGCCACCACTCCCAGCTAGGAAAGGTTTATTTAACTCAGCACTAGTGAAGTTTCAGTCCATACTCAGCTGGCTCCAAGGCACAAAGCAGCCATTCATGGCAGCCACAAAAAGCCAAAGGGCAAAGGCAGAAGCAGCAGTTCTGGCAGCTAGTTTACCTCTCTCTCCTCCTTATACTGTAATGCAGATTACTTGCCCCAGGATGATGCAGCACCCTCATCCACAATAACTAATATCAGACTCCAGAATCTGGCCCATGACCACATGAGGCTTTGTGGGGGACAACTAGGCGGAAACCATAACAAAGGCCATAACTCAAATGTCTGGACATAATGAGGAATGAATCTCATCCTACAAGGAACAGCTTGCCTTAGATAAGCACCTGTGGCCTGAGGCCTGTCTGTGCATGTGATTAAAAGTCTCTCAGAACTGGATTTCAGTGTGGAGAGCTTTTTACTAATCTTTCTTCCCCTCCACTGTAAGTACTGGGTCCACTGTCTGAATATTTTAACTTATTTTGGCTCTCCCCTTTTACCTTCCTCCAGTAATCCGTTGCATTTCCAGTCCCACTTGAGTCTGTATCTCACATGTTAAGGAATATGACTGAATAAATCAGTAGTGTTGAAATTTTGCTTATTTTTTCCTAAAATGTCTATAAGGTTTGAGAATCTTGTAGGCCTTTATAGAATTCTTATTTTATGACATTGTATTTTATTCTATCATGTGTATGCGTGGTGTGTGTGTGTGTGTGTGTGTGTGTGCATGTGTGCATGAGAGAGAAAGAAAGAGTTTAGCAAAAGTTTTAGACTTTTATTTGGACTGATAAGAACAGCAGAACAAGAGGAAACCGAAGTAGCTATTCTGTTACATTTACATGAGACAATAAACCATTAGATTAGAAGTGAAGAATGGAGTTGAAGAAAAAGAAAGGAGAGGTTGTGGAGATGGCTCAGTAGAATAAGTCCCTGCCTGGCAAATACAGGGTTCTGCATTCAATCCACAGTACTGAAAAAAAAAAAAAAGGTGAGTGAACCCAGGTTGTCAAAAACATGTCAATAAAATCCAGATGTCATTGTGTCTTGAAGCCTAAAAATTTTTTAACAGCTTTATAGAAGATGTCTTGATGGTGGTGATCTACACTTCATTTGTGAAATTCAAAATAAATTTTATGGTAAAAGATCTTTCACAATTATCCTATTTTAGCAGAGGTAAGAGAAAATTAAACTAGGCAAGGTAAAACTTTGTGGAAAAAAAAAGCCAGATTTCTTCTTAGAAGATTCTTAAAAAATATTTATCTGACGTTTAACTTCAAACTTTGCTGTTTATTCCAATTTAACCATTAGTAATGTAGCAACAGTCCTTAAAATGTGATTTATCTTGTGCTAATTATTTTTTATCTTTAAATTTTATATCAAGCATCTTTCATGGTTGTTTTGTTATTATTGCATTATAAGCCTGAAAATAATTTTGAAAGACTGACTGTAAGAAGAGGGCAATATGTCATATGAGGTTATTATATACATTAAAGCACAACATAAAAGCTATATTAAATAAATATTGTAAATTAGTTGACAAAATAGAAAGCATGATTTGAAATCATTACGTTTGTACACCTGAAAAACGTCAAGGACATAAAAGGAAAAATATCTTAGTATCAGTTGTCAAGAGACACTACTAGGACATTGATAAGACATACTAGAAAGAATAAAATGCTGCTGAGAATTATGAAAGATGTGACCAAATGAAGAAACCAGCTAGTGTAGCTTGGGGTAAATGTGGGGTTTGCTAGCCTATGGGGGAAGCAACTTCAAAGACCCTCCAAGGGGACTATGTCCCAGGGTCCAGCCACATCATAGGTTTCCTCCACGAGAACAATGCTGGCTTTTCAAAAGAACAGATACTTTTGCAGGATTTGTTTACTGTAGTATTTCAAACAGGAAGAATACTGCCTGAGCAGGTCCTCAAAATAGAATATTTGGAAGAATACACATCTCTCCCCCAGGGTGAGTGAGGCCAGTAGGAACAAGAGCTGTGTTCAAGTGGCCTTTATAAATCTAGTGTCAGGTTTACTAAATAAGATCTCTTTACTGTCAGTGAATACTCATTGAATTAGTTAATTATTTAAAAGAAGAACTAATAGACAAAAATAGTTCCTTTTGATCCAAAAATAGTAGATTGCAAGCCATCTTTGGGCCATGTATATGTGACTTCTGTTCAAGTGTCCTACAAACCCTCTGGACTGTACTACAACTGAAGGAAAAGAGTAAGAATATCATTTATTTTATGGTGGAATTCACAAGCAGCTGATGCAATTCTGGTGACAGAGCATGATCTGGGGCAACATTTTCTAGACTTCAAGACTCAAATACTACAACTTGAGTTGCTGGTTGTCCTCTATCTTGCAATATTGTTAGGCCACATGTTTTCTAGCTATTAGGATCAATTTTTTGATTTAAAAAAGAGTGATAAAGATAGTACAACAGCTCTCACATCCATTTCACCAGTTCCCCCTACTATTGACATCCTGCATAACTAGAACACATTTGTCAAAAATATGAAGTTAATATTTGTAAAATGCTGTTGACACTAGTAAGTTTTATATTTCACCAGTTTTCCACTCATAGCCTTTTTCTGTCACAGAATATAGCGTGAAATATCATGTCTTGTTTATCTGTCTCTCTTGCTGCCCTTTCACCTATTATGATGTCTAAGTCTCTCCGTATTTTTTATAATCTTGAGCTCATAACACCTTAAAAGATTCTCAGTTAAGTATTTTATAAAAATTCCGAACAATTTAGATATATCTGATGTGTCATGATTAGACTAAAGATCTTTTGAAAGTATACCCCAGAGATGAAGTGTATTTGCCCATTAATGTTGAATGAATTTATTTAGAAATTGTAATATTAGTTATGCTTTTCAGAATGACTGAATACACTTTCTGGATATGCAAAGCCAGGGTAAGAATCTAGTTGTGGGGAGGAATCAAGGCCTAAATTGTAAAGGGTAGGTGAAAACATCTCCTTTTTGTTCCCTAGTTACTAATATAATATCAGCAGCTGCCAAAGAACAGGAAAAGAAAAGAAAATATTTCTAGTGGGTGTATGCCCAAGGTTTTTATATTCATCTCATGGAGGATAACACATGGTACTGTACTTGACACATAATAATGGCAATAAATATTTGTTAGATGACTAAATAGATGACTAAATGAAACATAAATGTATGTTTCTGAAACCAATGAAATAAAATTGGTCCTATTTCAATTGTCTGGAGACAATAGCTATGACCCAATATACCTAATAAGTTTTCTATTTAGAGTTTATAGTAATCTGTCAAAACTAGCTTTAACACAGACAGTTGAAGAGAAATTGCAAGTAAGCTTTCATCAGAGGTTAAGAATAAAACTTAGAAATTAAGTTGAATCATATATAATGCTTGCCTTTTTAATTAAATGGAAAACCATTTTTTAAAAAAGCATTGTTTCAGTTATTTTAATTAGATACATGTGTATAGAGCACTTACATTTTTAAAGACTTTATATTGAAATGTATTATGAGTACTGTTGGTATTTTTTTCCATGCCCAATTTCAGACTAGCATATATTATTGGAAGTATTTATGTTCATTATTTGTAATGGCTCACTTGGAGAAACACAAGAGTGTACACATGACTGAAAAGGTGTTTTTTCTATTTCTGAAATAATTCCTTTTTAAAAACGTCTCTGACTTCAAGAAAATTTGGAAAAGATTTTCTCTTTGAAAAACTCATATGATGGAAGAGATTTCACCTTCAAAGAGTTTTACTCCAGAAGGAATCCCTTTGAGAATTTTAAACATTGCATGAGAAATGTATTCTTTGAAGATTTTTATGTTAAAAAACATTTGCATGATTTGGGTATCCTCTTTGAAGTCTTTTAAAAAAATATTTGAAGGGTTTCCCCTTTTGAATGTTTTCCTGATAACTGCTTTTTACTTTTCCAGAAAATGTTCCTCTCTACTCATATGCTTTTCTTCTCTTTATTTTCCTCCTTTATTATTATACTTTGATTATATTGTTCTAATAAGAAAGGTTGAGGCCCCTGCTATGTCAGGGATCCTCTTCTATTCTATGAACCTGTTATGGTTGGTGTCTAGTTGTCCTCCCCAAAGCATCACGCAGTCATGGGGCAGGGACTTCTAGAGTTTGAGACTGACTCATGATCCACTGGGATTATGAGTTTTAGTACTGCTGGGATTATGGATTTTAGTACTGCTGGGAATATGGGTATGGCCTGAGGCAGATAGCCTTAGGCAGAGAGCCTGAATGTAATGTAAGAGAGACAGAGCAACAGACTCTGTTGCTCTCTGTTGCCTGGTTGGTCGGTTGCTTCTGTTGCCCTTGTTAGCCTGTTGCTGTTGTTGCAATTGTTCCACTGCCATAAACTACTGCCCTCTTACTTGTGCCAGTCTACCTTATAGCCAGCCAAGTATGGAGTGAAACCTCCAGTAACTGTGAGCTAAATATACCATTCCTTCCTCATTTTGGGTGTCAGGTATTTGTCCCAGTAATGAGAGAAGAGTAACTGAGACTGAACCTAAAATTAGAATTCGTACCATCTCCCTATATCAGATAAGATTCAGATATACTATAAAAAGTACTAATTTGTGTAAGTAACAAGCACAGAAATATAACACAGGACATTTTCTATGAATGCGTAATATTGTAGTAATATAGGAGCACCATAAATTGATTACAAACACAGAATACTATAGTGATGATCTCATCACCATTTCCCTAAATCAGATACAGTGGAAAAGGAAGAAATCTATTAGAACAGATTAGGTGAAGCATGAGTTGATTAATATCAGGCTTCTTTTCAGACTGGCATTATGTTGTAGATGCCAAAGTGGACAAAACTAAAGTACTACACTTACTCTTAAAAAGGTTACGTTCTTATAAGGAGCCCAGAATGTCCACGACCATCGATAACATAAGGTAATGTGTTTAAAGGTATTATCATTAGTGAAATGCCTTAGCAGAATTTAGAGAAAAGAAAGAGAATAAAAGTCTTAGCAAAAGCGGGAGCATTTTAGACATGCATTAAAGCCAGGTTTCCATTTGGAGAGTACTCCATAAGTGGATCAAGAAACAATTTGATCAAATGCAACTGACATTATTTTAGTGTAGAATAATGCTGGAGAATAGAACACAGCAAAAAAGAACATGTGAATGCTTATATGAAACTGCAAGGGAAGTGTACTTTCGTTACATTTTAATTCCTGTTTTTAAAACTACTCTGTGTGTGTTGGGTTGCAAAGACAAACAGATTTCTCACAGTAGATCTTAGTGAAACAAGACAAAAATCATCATTATTATTATTATTATTATTATTATTATTATTATTATTATTATTATATTTGATGATTGCAGGATCTCCATACACAGCTCAGACTCATGGTGATCCTCCTACTTTCAGCTTCCCCAGTACTGGGATTACAGACATGGACCACCAGGCCTGGACTCTGGCCTGCTGTGCACTTGCCTAAGCAGGCACTTTAGTCAGCTGAGCTAGCTCGCCAGCCCCCGAAACAAAATAATATTTGAAATCAGGGGCATACCTGGAGTTGGGGAAGGGATTATAGTCCACCCCAGGTAGAACATTTTTGGGTTGTCTTTCCTGGCAAAAATAAAAGCTACAGAATACTAATTTACAGGTATTTTGAACTATATTTGTTGCTGAGCTAGGGTTTCCTAAGTGCATCTGAATGCAGCAGCATCTCTAGTCATAGGCTACTTACATGTGAATATTATTGGCTGGTTTTCCTACTTGTCTCCACTTTTATATGAAGGTAGAGATGCCCAGAGAGGCATAAACTCTAGCTCCACCACTGAACTCATGTTAAAATATGAAAAAATAAATCCAAAATAAAATGAGCTAGGAGAATAGCACATTTTTAGAAAAGAAAAAAAAAAAAAAAAAAGATGGAAGTGTGTTGCAGGACAAAGTAGCTCACTTTCTGGAGCACAACTCAGTGTGATAGGCCTGGAAAAACAATGAAATGAGGAAAGAGATGAGCTATAGAGGAAGTAGCTTGCAAGCTAAAGATCTGAGCTATTGTTCTGAGGCAGGCAAAAGCCCCTGAAGGTATTTGGACAGGGGAATAAGAATAGCACAATTATGTACCACATAAAGTGAATTCATTGGTGTGCCAGTGATATAGCTCAGTGGCATAAGTGCCTCCCTGGCAAGTATGAAGACCAGAGTTCTATCCCTGCTACTGTAAGGGAGAAAAAAAAGAAGGAAGGAAGGAAGAAAGAAAGAAAGAAAGAAAGAAAGAAAGAAAGAAAGAAAGAAAGAAAGAAAGAAAGAAAGAAAGGGAGTCTATTGGCAATAAATTAACTTACAGAAAGGCTTCCTATTTATTATACAAGCATGATGATTGTCCTTTCAAAAATAAAATATATTTCCCTTAGCATTATGTTCCCAAGTTCAATCCATTTACTCATCAATGACTCAAGTTTATCTTTATGGCCAAGTAGTCCTCTGCTGTGTGCAAATATCATATTTTCCTCATCTGCTAGTTTCTCTAAGTTCATTGACATTAAAATTGGCAGTATTACCTGTTGTTTCTTTCTGTTCACTTGTTTGTTGTTTTTCTGGTACCAAGAACCAAATTCATGAGCTCACACTTTTTCTTCTTTGTTAGAATTTTTGTCCAATTGTATACTCTTTTGAAATACTTTATAGATGTTGTAGTGTATAAATTATTGTTATTCTCTTATTATTTTGTTATGAAATTTTAGTTTTTCAAAAACTAAAATATAGAGCTGGGGATATAGATCAGAGGTAGAGGCAAGCATCCAAAGTACAGAGGTCCTGGGCTTGATTTCCAAAACCACAAAAGTATAACAAAATAAATATGTATACATATCTATATGTGTATAGAAGTAGTTTTATAAAATTTAGAGCAAAGCACTATTACTTTAGTCCTAAATAGGGATTTTTTTGAAGTAGTGATGTGTATTATAAATTTAAAACGTAAGATTAAAAAGTTCTCTCTTGATTACATTCTTTCAAATGTAAAAAATAGAAAAAAAATACACAATTATGACACTGTGTCAATACTGGAAACATTAAAACTTAGGTTTTAAAATTCATAGACCTTTTCCTGTTTTCTTAATATAAGAATAACGCATTCTTTTTACCTTTACTCTTTACTCTATATTTATTTAAAAACTGTAACTCAGGGCCCGTCAAATAGCTCAGCAGATTAAAGCATCTGCAAGCAAGCACAGGGACTGCAGTTCGATCCCTGGCCTGCCTGTCGGTCCTTTCCCTAGGGAGTGATGAGATGGTAATTGAGACTGGGCGTGGTGGTGCACATTTGTAATCCCAGATCTTGGGAGGCTGTAAACAGGCAGATCATTATGAGTCCAATGTAGTAGTGAGACCCTGAACCCCTCTAGACCCTTCCCCAAAATATAAATAAATAAATAAATAAATAAATAAATAAATAAATAAATAAATGTAATGCAGAGACTTCTTTTGAAGTTATTTAGCAATTTATTTGCATAAAATTTATGTTGCTAATGTAAAGAAGAATAGCCAAACCCAAGAAAATGTCTCAAAGGCCAAGATCATGTCTGAGCCTCATTATATTTCAGTCTCTACACAGTGCTTAGCACATAATAGATAAATTTACCATATTTGATAACTAAAACTACAGCATTCTGAGTGAAATTTGAATTCCAAAGAAATCATGAATGACTTTTCTGTCATAAATATGTCACATTTCGGATAAACAATAAAGTTTTTGTACAATTATGCTCCAGATATTATGAGTGGCATATGTCCCTAAAAACATATCCCTTAGTTATCTAAAATTCAAATTTCACTCAATATCCTACATTTTATCTGACAACTTTAATAGTAGGGACTCAGTAATGTCAAATAAGTGAATGCTTACATGTGTATGTATACATATATACACATACATACATATATAATGACTTTAATTACTTTTAAGTATCCAATTCAGGTTTGTACATTCACAATACACTTCAATCATCACCACAGTTCATGTTCAGGCTGTTCAGCTGCTCCAAACTGAAACTGTACCTGTTGAAAAACAACTCGCAGTGGTGAGATAGCTCAGTGGACTAAGTGCCTGCTTAGGCACGCGCAGTGACTGGGATTTGATTCCTCGCATCACATGCCATACCGGTCCTGCACCCGGCCGTGCTGAGAAGGGCACCCAGACTAGGGATGGCAGCACATGACTGTAACTCCAGCTCCGGGGATGCTGAACACAGGAGAATCACGACAAGTCCAAGCTAAGTAGTGAAACCCTGTCCCAAATTCAGCAGATCAGATAGATAGATTAGATAGATGAGAGAGAGAGAGAGAGAGAGAGAGAAGCTCCTTGTTTTTGCTTTGTTGGCCCTTCATACGCACTAATCTACTTTCCATATCTAACACTTGGCTTGTTCGAAGCACCTCATAAAGTGGAATCATATAACATTTGCCTCTCCACCTCAAGATTATTTCACTTACCTTAATATTTTCAACATTCCTTTTTAAGACTGATTGTTCATGTGTTTATGACAATGTCTCACTGCAGTACTAGCACAGGACTCCCTGCCTCCTTATATATTTTTTCCAAGTTTTACCCCAGCATCTCTTTGTGATGCTTCCAGTGCTTACCTACAAGCTAACAGCTTTCCATTTGGTTATGGCTTGGATCTTAAACGTTCCTCGTAGCCATGCACTCATGGCTTGATTGGCTGTGGCACCACTGGGCAGTGGTATGACCCTGGGAGATGAGCTGCGTGGAAAGAATTTAGATCACTGGAGACCCTGAAGGGGCCAGTAAGATGTCTGCCTTCTTCCCAGCCTCATCCATGTTCTGCTCCCCAGCCACCATGCTGTAAGTAGCTCTACTTCACTGCACACTCCCATTGCAGGATTTCTGCTTCCTCATTGGCCCAAAGCAACAAGATCAAGCAAATATGGCCTGAAACCTTTGAAACTCTGAGCCAGAATGTTCCTTTTTTCTTTATAAAGTTGTTTACCTCAGTTAGTTTTTTACAGCAATTGCAGTTTCAGTCTAATTCTAGCACCACCTAAGTCTCTTAGCTTTGCAAAAATTCCTGAGCCTTGAGCACATTTTCTGGCCATAAAATTGCCGCAATATTTGAGATATTACAATATGTTCAGTAAATATTGCTTATTGTAATATTTTCAATACATTGCCTATTGCAATATGTTCAGTAATGTTGACGAGTTGAACTCATTTTTTTCTGAAAAATTTAGTCTCTAAAATATCATCAGGTAGGGCTCACCAAATAGCTCAGCAGATTAAAGCACCTATAAGCAGGTACAGGGGCTGGGGGTTCGATTCCCCAGCCAGTCGTGCTGGCCCCATCCCCTGGGGTGGGCTAAGACAGCAATTGAGATTGAGAGTGGTGGATCACACATGTAATCCCAGCTCTTGGGAGGCTGTATCTGATTTGGTAGTGAGACCCTGAACACCCTGTAGACCTTTCCCTAAAAAAACACAGAAAAAAATTAAATAAAATATAACTGGCTGTTTTGAAGTGATGCTTGCACATTTAATTCTGTGGCGATAATTTTTAAAATGTATTGAATTATGTTTACATAATAATTTACATAGCTGAAATTTGTTTAATTTCCAGTTTGCCTAAAGTGGTTTTGTGCCATTCTCCATATATCTAAGATGGTTGCTAAGTAATTATTCATGTAAATATCAAGTAATTGAAGTTTGGGCTTCAAAGTGATAAATTTGAGCAGTCAACAGAGACTTTCCTTCCATGTGCTGAGATGGTCTGCATCCCTTCTACGCCTGTGCCAGGTGCACAGAGGGTGGCATCCTGCAGCTCGCCCACCACGTCATCATCTCTTACACTGCTTGCTTGCAGACCTCCTGACTGTCCTCAAGCTATGTCCTCAGGCTCTGTCAAATTCCCTGGTACAAATCCAGACCCAATAAAAATCTAGGTCTGCTACAGGTTTTCAGTGAATGTTGTCTAAGTAAAGACAGGGGTATAATGGTTAGACAAGTATCATTGCATCTTCACCTGTTTCTTGTCACTCATGGAGGCATGTGTAATCCCTAATATTCAGCAATTATTCTGAGGATAGGAACATGACTTTAGTTAGTGAAATCAAATCAAAAATCAAAATCTCCAGTGGGAAGAAAATCTCTCTCACTTCCTCTGAATAATGAGGTATAGAAAAATATGTGAAGCTAAAATTGCTAAAACTGCTGCAGCCATTTTGCTACCTGAGAAAAACTGGTCTCAAAACAGGCAACATACAGAGAGAAATGAAGCTGTGGAAGCCAGAGAGAAGCAGAGTCCCTCGAGATCTTTTCTTTTCATGCATCAGTATGTTCTCTTCATACTTGAAGCAAATTGAATTAAGTTTTCTGTTACTTGAGTTTGAAAGGATTCTATTACAATGTTTTAGTTAAAACACTGATTAGTCAACTAGTAAGATAAGATCAAATCAGTGCAAAGAGCCTGCCAAAATACCTTTCAAAGCTCCTGGTACAGCACATGGCACATAGTAGGAGTCCAATAAAATTAATTAAATGGAAATGAGCATCAGGGTTCATCACAGCTATCAGTTTAATAAGTTATACCTGGATCTATTAAGGACTACATGCTTTTTTCATAAAAGCTTGGTAGTTATAGTCTATTATTAATCTTCATGTTATCAAGGGAAAAAACTAGAGATTCAAGAAACAATCAAGGGGATTCTGATTTTTGAAGCACTTGTGTTCAATTTTTAAGGTAAATTTTCCAGGTACAACATGCCATTTATAAGAGATTTTCATGTTATAAATCTTGATTTAGGAATACCAACTCACATCTGGGTTGTAAGAGCTTTGAAGGCCAGGAAGGATATTTCCATTGACATATCGTTTAGGATCTTGGTTTTCTTTGTTGCTGAAATAAAATATGCAATGCAGAATGTGAAAGGAGGAAAGGTTTATTTGGCTCACATTTCATAGAGGTTTCAGTTTGTGGTTGGCTGGCTCCAAGGCAACGTAGGACGGCAGAGGGGCATCGCAGAGGAGAAATGACTCATGGTGGGCAGAAGTCAGGAAGGTCACAAAGCAGCAAAGCAGCCAGCATCTAGTGATGGCCACAGCCCTCTCTCCATCTTTTGTATTCTGTCCAGGCTCTGTCTCCGTGGGGTGGGTAGCACTCACCCTTGAACTAGGTGGACCTAGAAATCTGCTAAACTAATAAATGGACTAATTTAGCAATCATGCACCCTTAATCCCAGAATCTCACGCTTAATCTCAGCCTTACACACTCTAGATCCAGCCACCTCTGAAAAGTGCCATTTATTACCACATGACACTTTGGGAAAGCAAAGCATCTAGACACAAACTATAACATATAGCATGTCACACAAAGGATTAAACCATTTTTTATAAAGTAACTAATTTTACTTTCCATGTGTCTTTTATCAACACGCATACTCAAAACCTTCACTTACAATTGAAAACATAAATATACGCTCTACTCTAAGTCTGATATGGCCACAGCAGGGAGGAATGCAAACTCAGAGGCCAGCCCAGCTTATCAGACTGAGGAAGGCTGCCAATAGCAAGGGAAGCTCTGACTCATGGTTTGGTCCTGGTCTGGAGTACATCTCTGCACACAGGCTGTTTGGGCTTATTGTTGGATTCTGCAGGAACATCCTCAATCTTTCTCATCACTAGAAGTCCATCATTTATTTATTTATTTATTTATTTATTTATTTATTTATTTATTTTTTAATTTTTATTTTTATGTATTTAGTATAGGATCTGCAGGGTCTCGGTACGTAGGTTCAACTCGTAGTGATTCTCCTGTTTTCAGCCTCCTAAGCACTGGGATTACAGACAAGTGCCACCATGCCCAGTCTCAGTGGCCATCTCAGGGCTCCCCTGAGGCAGGGCCAGTAATGCACACGGGGCATCGAACCCTGGCTGCTGTGCTCTGCTTTAGACTATTGAGCTATCTGGCCAGCCCCAGTGATTTTTTTAAAGCACTCTGTGCTCTCCATCCAGCTAGTCATACTTTGAGCAGGTGATAAAGAACTGACAGCCATTGATCACTGTTCTCCATGGAATGTAGGCTCAGAGCTGAGTGTCTGAGTTTAAAATTTTCATCTTCAAATGGGTTGCAATGGATTCTGAAGACTCCAGGGCCATCTCCATTGCCAAAATCACCCTGAATCATAAAATCCATGAAGGTGCTTCTTTTATATCCCATTGAAATCCCATGTTTTCTGAATTCTCCACTGTCGAACTGCCCTGAAGTTCTGGGCCATCTTGGGTATAACATCTGCAGACAGTTCAGTCTTCATGTGGCCAGCTTCCTGGCCACACCACAAGGTTTATGGGGCTTGAATTCGCCAGTGCCATGGCTCTGACCCAGAAGCATTCCAAGTGTCTTAAGAACATCAAGGAGAAAGAAGCAAAGGAAAACAACTTGCGACCAGGAAAGTCCGTGAGGAAGGTCACAGTCTCTGTTACATTCTTTCCCTTCCTTCCCCCATGAGGAAGGTGGCAAATCATAGAGAACTGGCAGTGAAGCAATTAGGTTATGGGGAGAACAGAGTGAAGTGGGAGTACATGGGAAATGTTAATCAAATAATGGGCCCCATTTCTATCACAATATGTGGGAACATTTTTAGGAGTCACTTGCAGTTGTGGTATGTGTTCTGCCGCCTGGAGCAGAACATATATTGGCCTTTGTTTCCATTCTAATCCACTCTAGCATTAGTTACTGATTCTCTTTTGTAGTTTCACTCATCTTCCTGACCCTGCTCTATTGGGTAGAAAACAATGGTTAAAATATCAATAACCACAACATCCAAGTTGCAGTGAACACAGTAGTGATCCCCTCTACCCTAAGAGTTCATGTTCCAATCCATAGACCCTAAGAAATGTTACCTTAACTGACAAAAAAAGGACTTTGAATATTTGATTTTTTATATTTTTTTTCACTTATGTATTTGGGACAGGGTCTCACTATGCAGCTTGGACTTATAGTGATCCTCCTGTTTTCAGTTCCCCAGCACTGGGATTACAGGCATGCACCACCATGTCTGGGCCAGTGAGGCATGTGGGATTGGGACTGAACGCTGGTCTTACATTTGCCAAAGCAGGCACTTAGACTGCTGAGCTATCTCACTGACCCATACGTGTGATTTTTATTAATGATCTTGAAATAAAAAGAACATTCTTAATTATAATTCTAGGTCCAATGCAATTCTTGCAGTCTATGTAAGAAATCAGGAGGGTCTGAGAGGTACAGGCTATGTGAATAGAAGCAGATGTTGGAATTATAACCTTTTAAAATGGAGGAAGGTGCTATGACCAGCTAGAAATATCAGGGAAACAGATTCTCTTCTGAAGGATGCAAAAGGAGCATACCTCTTCCAACAGCTTAATTTTAGCCCTTCAAGACTCATTTTTGAATTCTAACCTCCATAGTTATAAGAAAACAAATCTGTTGTTTGAAAACTACTAAGTTTGTGGTAACCATTAATTTGTGGTAATTTGTTACCACCACAATAGAAAACTAACAAGCCATCTAATCTTAAATGACACTGCTCATAAAGTGGCACAATGTGAACAGACTAAACAAAATACTGTCTAGGAAAAGAAACCAGTGCCAGCATAAAAATATGTTACACACCTGGGCCAGTGCATACATTGAGTTCCAATACCTGCAGTGATTGACTCAAGAGCAGTCACCTGATCAAGCCCTGCAGTCAGAGTGAATCTTGAAGTTTCCATAGGAGCCACTGATCAAGAGATATTTTCTGCCCCATTGGACTTGTAATTGGAAGCATATAGTCATTTTTGTATATTTTTGAAGCTCCTGTCTGAGAATTTAATCAACACAAATCAAGCAAATCTAAAAGTTGAAAAAAAGAACATGCAGCTCTTGATGTAACTGAAGTGTCTCTGCTCAAATTTTTTCAGTTGTGTTATATCAATTTTCTGCTGCTATATAAAGACAACCTCAAAACTCAGTGGTTACATTTATTACTGCTCATGAGTTTATGAGTCTCCTGGGTTCTTTTGCTACTCTAGTTAGGATGGTTTGTTTTGACTGGGCTTGCCTCTAAGTTTGTGGTCATCTGGGGACCAACTGGTCTAGGATGGCTTCATTTACAGCCTAGCAGCCTGTAAGCTAGAGAAGAGAAATATGCAGCTAGTCCATTGTCATTTGGCAAGCTACCCTTATGCCTATAAAGAGAATGTCACTGACAATGCCGGCATTTCAAGAAAAGTAAACAAACAAATAAATAAATAAATAAGCATTTAGGGGCTCTTTATGCTTAGATAGAGGCCATCATTTCTGCTCAGTTCTCTTGGGTTGAAAATATTGCCACTGTAATTCTAGAAAAGATAGAAGTAATCGCCTATTTGTGTCAATAATAATTTTCTTACAAAATGAGAATTCAGTTTAACTGTAACTTGATGGTGTTTTATATCATCCCAATGCAATTTTGGTAAATGGGTTTACTTATAAAGTGAAGCAGATTTGAAAAGATAAAATATTATTATTTTAAAGGTATTTGAGGGCCAGAGAGGTGGCTCAGCAGTCTAAAGCACCTGTTTAGGCAATTTCAGGGACAGATGTGTGATCCCCAGCACCACATGCTGTGCCAGTCCCACCCTCAGGGCAGGCTGAGCCAACCATACTATAAAAATAAATAAATAAGGCATTTGAAGCAGTGCTAGTTTTTGGTTTTCGTATGTTTGTTTGTTTGTTTGTTTGTTTAACTGGGCATTGAACTCAGGCCCTTGTGCTTGCCAGGGAAGTGCTTATTCTCCTGAACTGTCTCCCCAGCCCAGTTATTTCTTTTTCATTTCCTGATGATCTTGTCCATATCTTTAGAATGGTTTTGGTGGACAGTGTAGAGTTGGTTCTTCTTTTTCTCCACATTAACAGCATACATTTATTTGTACTATTTATACCATTAACATTTAATATCATATTTTATATAACTGAGTTCCTCAACCTAGGCTTTTTTCTCTCTTATCCTATCTGCATCTCTACTTCTGTTCTATTTTCTTATCGTGTTTAAAATTATAATTAGTATTTTTGTGACAACATTTTGTCTTCCCTATTTGTTTCCTGGTTATTATTTGCTGTCTTTTTGTAATGGGGATGTTGACTTGTTCCTCCTGGATCTCCTGCCGTGCCTGGCAGGCAGGTGGCTGATCTGCTGCCGTGCCTCCAGGTAGAACATGACATTGTTCTCCTTCAACAACCTCTCCTCTTCATCAGTTTGTTCTGCAAAAGGACTCGGTTGACCAGCAAGCATTTGTTCATTTCCTGCTCCTCCTGGAGTGCTGTCATGAGTTTGGTCACTTTTGTATTTAGCTGCATACACTTCCTTTCCACAGACTGCTTTTCTTTCAGGAGGTCCTTTAGTCTGTGTTCCAGACTATCACATTTTTTCAATTGTTTCTTTAAACTTGGTCTTCTGTTGTTAATTTCTTCTGCTGTGTCCTTCTGAACTATCTTGTTCTCCCAGTATATTCTCTGAGATTCCAGGTGGCTTCTTAGTAAATATGAATACTCTTAACTGCAAGGCATGTGTTTTCTCTTCCTGGCAAGTGTCACCCTCACATTCATACCATACTATTTTTCCCTCTGTTTTACTTGCAACCAGTCAATGTACACAGTTATCTCCAGCACAGTCCCAGACTTGGTGGTTGGCGAGCTGTATTGCATAGGTGTGCTGTGTTTCCTCCAAATGCTTATATGCATGTCGACTCACATACTGTCCACATCCTGTGTGGCCACATATGAGACAAATCCAAAGGTTTTCCTGAACACCACACTCAAAACATTTATTTTCTTCTATTGGCTCTGGGGTTTGACAGCATCAGCAAACAGGACACGTGGCATCATCCCTGCTCTATAGACACCAGCTGGGAAGCTGTGGTTACACGATGTGGTGAGAATGCCGTTGATGGACTCATCCATGCACTGTAGACACACTGCACACTCAGGGAGCTCGGTCAGGTCCATCACAGGGAGACTGGCGCCATTTTCTGATTTCAGTACTTCAGCCCTTTCCACATAAACCAGTTGGCAAGCATCATCTTCTATGGAGTTCAACTGGTGGCCATTACATGCCATATAAAAACCATCCATGTCAGCTTTGTCTTGTATAGGTGCATTATACCATGAGCTATTTCAACTGAAGGATTTCCACTGAAGAATGAAACCTGGCCTGAAAGCTGGGTTGTACTTCATGGTCTCAATGATTACATCTGTCATTTCCCAGTAGCCAAAGTGCTGATGGATGATTGCTGCTTTTTCCCCTGGTGACCTTCCTTCTAAACAGGCTACAGCTGAAGCAAGTGTCTTCTTTTTGATCTCTTCATCAGACATTTCCCCAACCATGGCTCTGAAGCCGAAGTCAACAGGGATGGGTGAGTGTTCGATGAGCTCCGATAGGATGACAATCAGTGACACACTCGGAGGGCAGGCCTTGTCTGGTGTGGGCCCCGGCAGGGCTAAGGGAGGCTGTGAGCCAAGCTGAGCAGCTGAGTAGGACAGCCCTGCCACCACCTCATCGATACAACCACCCCCTCAGCAGCAGCGCTCCACACCTTAAATAATATTCTTTAAACTATTTATAAATGTAAATGTACATATAGTGTGTATGAAATATTTCACAATAAAATAGAGTATTGCTTAGAGTAACATTGAAGCTTGATAATTCTGAAATTCACTTTTTTGCTGTTGTTGCTGTTGTTGTTCCACCATATTGTACTCAGGGCCCTGTGTTTGCCAGGCAAGCACTTATTCTACTGAGCTATCTTCCCAGCCTCATGAAATTCACATTTTATATTTTAGGCTTTGCGAGGTGGACATATTTCTGGATTTAATATTACCAGAAAACAACAAGCAAGAACAAAAAGCAAAAGTGCAAAACCCATTTGCTGATGGACCATTAACTCTAGAGATAAGCTATCCAAAGAAACACATTTATTGTATGAAGAACTTCATTAAATATATGCCAGTATTGTAGTACCATAAAAACTGGCTTATCAAGCAGAATAAAATGTAGTTTTTACCATCAAAAAACTAAGAGATGTACAGAGTGAAATGAGAGATATATAGGCCTAAGGAGGTAAGTAGAAAGTAATTAGAGAATCATTGATGGAGAACCAGGGGATATTATTAAAGCACTAAAGGAAAGATTTTTAGATAGAACTGACATAATACCTGACTCTAATCAAGTAAGAATTAATTAATTAATTAATTAATTAAAGAACATTTAAGATGTGATGTACTATAGCTTAGTGTACTAAAATGAGATCTTAGGGCTCTAAAGCAAGAAATAATATAGGGGGTGCATTAACATTATATTTATCCAGAGTATAACTTGGGAGACCAGGAGCAGCAGAGAGTGAGGTTCAACACAAAAGAGCTGATACATTATGATTTGGATTTGAAACATTCTCAGAAAACTCCTATGTTGAAGACATGGTCTTTGATGCAGCCATGTTTGGAGATGGAGCCTTTGGAATATGAATGGAACAGAAGAGTTCTCACTTCATAATGGATTGACCCATCTTTAGAGCCATAACTTGGTGAGGTTTGGGGAAGTGGTGGATACTGTAGAAATGGGGCCAGCTAGAGAAAGTAAGTCACTGACTATGTGTCTTTGCAGGTTGTATTTTGCTCCCAGCCACACTTACTTCGTCTGGATTATTCAACAGTAAGGGTTCTGCAAGTCAATAGACTTTGTATTTCACAATTTCAGTTTGCTAAACATAGGTAGCAATAAATTTGATAAAGATTTGTGTGTATTTAGAATAGTAATCGAAACAGAGGAGTCAAATTACAATACATAGGATTAATAACAGAAGATCTATCTGCAATTGTGAAATAAGATTTTTGTGGCAGCAACATCCATAAGACCAGAAGAAGTTATTGCCAGTGACATTAAATTGGTGAAGTGCAGGAAATAGATGACAGAATAAGTCCTTGCTGTGGGAGAATAGGGATTCATCATTTTTCTGTATTGGAATCAAAAGTTGTCCTCAGGTAATTAAAAAGCTGTATTTTCCCCATCATTGCAAATAAGCAAATAACCTATATTTAAAAACGTCTTTCCAATATTCCTATAATGCGAATGACCTGGCAGTCTCAGTGAGGAAAACACCCATGAGAGAGACCCAAGGTGTAGGAATGAAGAAGCTTTTATTGTGAGCCTGAGACCAACATCCTGACTTCAGGTCAGGACTCCCAAATTGTTAGACCCCATTTGGACTTTACTTCTAGATTAGATACTTTTCAGTTTTCCAAAATAACTACATTACCTCATTGCCTCATTTTCAGGAATTTCACAGGAATATCACACAATTGCCACAAGGTTTACACTTCCTGTATACTGTTTATCTTCTGCCTGTTGTGGGGCATAGTTTTAATGTTTAAGCTATTTCTCAAGTTGTTCTAACTATTTCTTCCTATTGCATGACCCTGTTTTTCTCCAAATGGGTTTATGGCTAGCTACATTGGAAGGGGGTGAAGTAGTGAGTATATCTATAGTCTATGTGAACTTCAGTGAACTTCTTTTTTTTTTTTTTTTTCCCGTAATCAGGGATTGAACTCAGGACTGCATACTTGGCAGGCAGGCACTGTTGATCCTCTCTTAAAATGCACCTAAAAGCTGGGTATGGTAGTGCATGCCTATAATCCCAGCACTTGGAAGTCTGAGGTAGAAGGATTGTTGTGAGTTTGAGGCCAGCCTGGGCTGCAAAAGGAGCTCAAGGCCAGCTTGAACTGTAGAGCAAGAACCTCTCTCGAAAAATAAATAAATAAATGAATAAATAAACAAATAACTTTAAAAGCTGGAGTTAAAAAAGAAACAGAATATCTTTTGCCTTATCAGGGAAAGTTGTGTTTATCAGATTTTCTCTTGGGATATTTACATTGCTATTTGAAAGCATTATTTCTTGGAGTTGAAGGTAAAAGCTTCTAAAGACATGTCACTAAAATGATATGCATGAGAATGCAAAAATTTTTGTTTTGTTCAACAGATAGGGGAAAAATTGCAAAAACAAAAGAGGACAGAGAAAGTAAATGAGATTACAGATATTCAACACCTGTATAATATAATTTGTCATTGTCATCCCTAAGAATATGAGAACAGCTTTTGAACACTTGGTAGAAATTCATTTATCATGTGAACTAATCAAGTAACTGAATTTTACATATAGATTATCACAAAATATACAGATGCAGCTCCATAGATACAAAACTTGGAGAAAGGATGGGTCATAGCAACATAACCTCCTGAAATAGATTTTGAAGGTCATACCAATGTCAAGTGTCACAATAAGCATCCCACCAAGTGTCAACACAATCCTTCTCTACAGTTTTCAAGGGCAGTATTCAAACTTCTTCCTTTCCATATCTTCTGACTGCCTCGCATATGCCCAATACATGAGAAGCATTCAATACATAAGCTATTTTGAGGCATTTCTCTCAAGGACAAACATTACCTTTTATAAGAGGAACTAGAGAAAAAGAGTGACTGGATCCCTGACCTTTTACTGCCTCTAAATAAACAACTCAAAGAACAGCTGAGTACTGTCATTTTCATATGACAAGGGCATGACATTTTCAAACATCAGAGTATTATGATAGCACCTGAAAATTTTCAGAGAAAGCTCTGTAACCAGAAGTATATGTGTATTCAGCAACTACTGTTCTGTCCAATTGGCTGAGCTACAAAGTAAAGCCATCCTAATAGAAACCTGATACAGAAAGTCATACACACCTCTGCCTAAATATAAGAGTAGGAATCTTAGGCCTCTTCTAGCTAGTCTAGCACATTGTCTGGAAAAAGTTTGTCAGGTTGGTCACTTATCATATTAATCAGTAAATAGGACAAAAGTATGCTCAGGATGTTAGCAGAAGGGCTGTCACTCTTTTCAGTGAAATACTTCCAAATCATCATGTGTTGGGCAAGTTTCAAAGTACTTTTGCTTTGGGATTAAATCAAGGACTAGATAGAAACAATAATTTATCACCAATTATGTCTTCAAAACTTATTCTACAGCTTCTATCGATGGATATAATCAGCACACATAACGACACTGGGTCCAAAGAGAAGCCAAACAAGTTGAGATAATCATTATATTAGTCAACTTTCACCACAGCCAAATAACCCGTGATAAACAACTTAAAGGAAGAAATGATTATTTTGGCTTATGGTTTTAGAGGTATCAGCCCATGGTCTATGCTTGGCCTCATCACTGAGAATTCACACGAGGGAGAATTTCAGGTGGGAAACATTTGGTGGAGCAAAACTGTCCAGTCAGTGATCGGGAAGGAGAGGAACAGAGGAAAGACCACAGTCCTACTATTTCTTTAAGACAATGTTGCCAGTGACCTAACTTCCACTAGATTCTTCTTTTTCAAGGTTACCCCAACATCCAGTATCACCATCCTAAGGCACATGTAGAACCAAAATATAGCAGTGACTGAGGAGGGAAGGGAAAATTCTCGTTTATTTGACAATGCTAAAGGGAAGGAAATATTTCAGAATTTCATCTAGTTCATTCAGCTAACAAGTCTTAAGCAACTCAAGCTCTTAAACACATTGAATAACAAAAGCTCTTAGGAGACTGACATAAAGAATTGAAAATAGTTATTAATTAATCATACTGACATATCGATCATGCTTAAGTTCCATAACACTTGAAGGTAAGAATGGTATTTGCAGTTTGCAGAGCATGTTATTGTAAATGTTCTGCTTATGAGCACTTAGGAGGCTGAAAACAGGAGAATCATGAGTCAGATCTACATAGTGAGATCATGTAGACCCTGTAGACCCTGTCCTAAATACATTTTTAAAAAATGGTCATTTTGCCTGGTATCTCCTCTTTAACTATAACTACGTAACCAATGGGACAAGGCTTTTTGTTGTTGTTGTTGCCAAACCCCAAAAACCTCTCTGTATTCATGGAAAATATGAGAAAAGGTTAGATATTGATGAGAAATTAGTAACCTGTGTTACTTATTAATTTCAGGAAAGCAGTCAACTATAGTACCCAAGGTAAAATTATTATTATCCTTGATGTCAGTGAAAGGTACATTATTTGTCTAATGAACAGTCAAACCAAAGAAAGTTTCTAGGTCAAGTAAAGTATCCTTGAGAAGGAACTAATATAAATATCTTAGCACTTAATTTTTATTCTTGTTAATATGGAAACTATAACTTCCTTATGGTGGCTTTTTCCTCATTTTCTGGGAAATCAAGTATCTCAAGCAGCCAAGCGTCTCATGATATAGTCTTATAACTTCAAAAAAAGTTAAATTCCCAATATCTACTTTGACTCTGTATCTAAATTTCTCTTTTACCTTTTCCTTTTTCATCTTAAAAATCTCCCAACAACTTCCTATTGTGTTGCCTTTAAGTACAAGTTAAATTGATTACCATGGCACATTTAAACATTTCAGGATTAAATTTCCTCTTTCTTTTCTATTTCTTACACCAACGTCCTATATATCAATGCCATATTTTTATTTACGGGTTCTAAATGCTTCATTTTTTTTTAGGACTCCTCATCTTTTGTTCTTTTAATTTTTTTTGATAGAGGGTCCTGCTATACAATTTGGACTTATGATCCTCCTGTCTCAGCCTGCCCAGTGCTGGGATAACAGTCATGAGCCACCACACCTTGTTTTGTGACTGGCATGGCATGTGGTTCTAGGGATCAAGCTCAGGACCTTGTGCTTGTTAGGCAGGCTAGGCAGGCACTTAAACCGCTGAGTTATCTCCCCAGCGCAGGTCTTCTTGTTTTGCTTATGGGGTTTTGTCTATCTGTAATGTTCTCTCTTGCTGCACTCACTGACAGCTTGATTGTTGAAATCCAACTACTCATAAAGTCTGATCACGCATCCCCAAATGCTGTGTTTTGAATGTGCCCCACCAAGTTCACATCTGGAATAATCCCCCAAATCCATATTCTGAGTAAGAAGAAGCTTTAAAAGGTAGCTAGTAAGGGTTGACCTAATAGCTCAGCAAACTAAAGCACCTGCTTTGGGACAGTGCAGTGACCAGAGTTCAATACCTGGACCTGCCATGCTGGCCTTGCCCCCCAGGGCTCGCTGAGACAGTGATTGAGACTGAATATGGTCTTGCATGTCTGTAATCTCAGCAATTGGGAGGCTAAAAATTGGAGAATCACTATGAGTCAGATCTACATAGTGAGATCCTGTAGACTCCACCCTACAGAAAAGAAAGAAACAAAAAAGGCAGCTGGCATACACTGAGGTCAAGAGGATGGTGTCTTTCTTGACAGTGGCTTCATAAGAAAAGAGAATGCATTGGCAGCTGGCAAAGAAGCCCTCCCTGGATGCTAGCTCTGACTTTGGACTTCCCAGGCTCCAGAATTGTGAGAAATGAAGGTCTTCTCTTTATACAGTAGTCTGTACTTTTCTGGCTAGAAAAAGAGCCTAAGATACCAAGTCTCTTCAACTTGCCTCCAGAAAAAAATTGCACAGGAGATTTCCTTTGTGCTTCTGCAAGTCACACTGATACTAAACTCCACTATACTTGTTCATTTTCTTGTCTCTTTTCTGTTTTACAAGTTGTGCTACTTGAGGTTGAGGAGATTTGAGGACATTGCTGTTTCATCTTTACAATTCTAATATGTAACACAGGGATCATGACCTGGGAGCTTTCCTAGAAGCACAAGCTAAAACACATATCTTTCAGAGATTTTACAAACCCAAAACTAATGTAATTTTATATCTTTACTAGCCTGAATTATCCCACCTGTAATTATATTCTGCTATCTTTATTTTCCTTAGGTCTCTCTTTAGAGACCACCTTGTCAGATAGCTTTCTATAATCTTCTCCTAGAAAAATATTGTGCAATTCTCACTGTTATGTCCACTTTCTACCCTGGCTTGCTATTTTTTCTACGTAAGTATGTCTCCTTCTGTGTCCCACACTGCCATGCTTCAGATATTCTTTGTAGCAACTGCTCCTTGTCATTGGCAAAAGTTTAAGGTTTTCTTCTGCACCCTTCAGCTCACTCGTTATTCCTGCTTTTATGAGAGCCGTTTGTAGAAAATGTATGCACCTTGAGATCATAGCGGCAAGTAACAGAACTCAGCCACACAAGTTTAAGTACAACATGCTTTCTCTTAAATGAGAAACTCAAGATATGAATAAAAGGTAAAATAAAAGGTAACACAATGCTAGATTTTTTTTTTTTTAAAACAGAGGGCACAAAGAGATGAAGGGAATGGAAAAGGGAAAGAAGGCAAAAAAAAAAAAAAAAAAAAGAACTGAGGTGTGTTACACACATTTGCCAACTCCCCATGCAGAATGTAATCATTATAAACTGCAAATAAGTGGCAATAAAAAGATAAACATTAAAAATGACTAGTTTCTCCTTTTGATGCATAACCCCTATTTTATCCCATTCACAGTACTACCAATATCTAAATCTAGAGGAATAAAAAAAACAATTTAAGAGAACACAAAATGTTAATATTCCCCAAAAGTGAGTGAGACATAACCCTGGCTTAAGGTACCTAAATGGAAAACTATAATATATCTGTGAAGTCCAAAAATATTTAACACATTTAACATCATAGAAATATTATAGTAATTTTTAGAACAGTCAGTCAAGTATTAATATGGTATTATTATTATTATTATTATTATTGTTATTATTATTTTTAGGAAGGGTCTACAGGGTGTTCAGGGTCTCACTGCTTGACTGGCCTCATAGTGATCCACCTATTTAAAGCCTCCCAAGAGCTGGAATTACTGGTAAACCACCATGCCCAGTCTCAATTGTGGTCTCAGGGAGCCCTGGGGGTGGGGCCAGCATGGCAGGCTCAGGGATTGAACAATATGGTGGTATTATGACAAAAAGGTTACTGTATGAGAAGAAATGTTCTACAATTTAATTTTCCAATTACTTTATAATGTATGTGATTACATTGAGCACCTAGAAGCATACTTTTACTTTTTGTATATAAATTAGAGATATTATTAACTCAGATCCTTAAATACAAATAAATAGAGGTTAAAATGCAAAATAAAATGTTTACTGAGTGTGACTTCCGTGTTGCAAAACCAGACATAACTTGACTGTGTTAGGTTTAAAAATAGAGGAGAGGGGAAGAGAAGGAGCATTGGGTGGGGAAAGAAAGAAACAGGGCGAGACAGAGAGACAGGGAGAGAGACAGAGATAGAGACAGAGAGGCAGAGAGCTATAGAGACTTAAGGATAAGAGCACCACTGGGTCTTGGCAAAGACTGGAACGAGGAATTTATTATAGGTAATCAGGTGCTACAGACCTTGCCACCTAAGTTTCTTACACGGAATTTTGTTCTCTTTTTTGCATCGGCTCCATTCTTCTATTCCTTTGACTGAGTCTCCTCTTCACATACATGGTGAGAAATGGCTGGCCATTACCTCTTCCTCAAAATATTCTCATTCTAATCCTCTAAGAAAACTACTTGAATATATTTTCTCTTTAAATTTGTGTGTGGAACAATCTGACTGGCACATTCTAATGAGCTGCCTGCTTCTGATCTAACCAGATCCAGGCAATGAGCTTGTAGACACACAGGACAAACAGAACTACAGAAAACCCATCTATGTGAGGAGGGAGAAGGGAAAACACGAGTCAAAGAGAAGGATGATTTCATTCACGGGATAAGCAGCCATCCTGGAAGTGCACAAATCTCAATACTTCATAACAAATTCTCGAAGAGAAAGGGACCCCGGCATTGGCAAGTCCAATTCACCGCCCAGGGCAGGAATCTCTTCCATTCTCTAGCAGATACTTTCAGCTTCAGCTTGCACACTCAATAGAGCCCTGACAAAAGTGGCAGGCAGTTCATTCCAGCACCAGGCAGCTGTATTGTTAGCAGGCTCATTCTTATGCTGAGCCGAAATTTGCCTCTGTATAACTTTAATCCATTCTGCTGTGTAGAACAAAAAAATTATATGCCCAACTCATCTTTTTAGATGACAACCCTTCATTAATTTAAGGATAACTACATGTTTTTCACCAGCTTTCCCCAGGGTAAATATCTTCAACTAGCTTAAACATTGTTTCTCTGATATAAACACCTCATCCTTCATTATTTCACTAGTTTGCCTTCAGTTGTCTTGAAAAGATACTTGCACTTAAAATACACTAACATTAAGGAAATCACGTTGGTTCATATCAGACCAACTGTTAAAAAAGTGTGTCCAGCTGCACACTTATAAATTCATCCTTCCACAGGTGTTTAGATCCCAACTATCAAGTGTTAGACAGTTGTACTGGGTATTTGAAAACCATGACAAATAAGACAAACTGCTCCTTTAGAGCATACATTCCAATGATGCAAGACAGATGGTGAAGACAGTAGGAGACAGAATGGAGACTGAACTTGTTGGGAGGTGTCACAGGTGACAATGTTAATAGTGTGATCGGCACGCTTCTTATTAAGAAGGGCAGATTTGAATAAAGACTTAGCAATGAAGAATTATCTGAGCAGGTGGGGTTGGGAGATGCAGAAGGAAGAGAAGCAGCTCAGGCCAAGGTCCTCAAAGAAGATGGGTTCTGGCGTGTTCTAGAAACAGTAGTGTAGGCCAGCACTTCCGGGAGAATGAGTGAAAGTGAGAGTTGATGGGGATGAAGTCAGAAAGAGAACAGATGGCAAATTGTATGGAACACCAAACCTTGTAAGGACTAGTTTTTGTGCAGAATGAAGTCAGGCTTCCTTTCAGCATTCAGAGAAGAGTGACATGAACTTATATTTTAAAGGATCTTCTCCGTTTCTTTTAAAAGGGTATTATTGAGACACAAGGTTTTCCTTCTTTCTCTAGGCTTTATGTTGTGGTGAGCTTCCTAGTGTTGACTGCGGCTACCCGCACTGGTCAGAGTCATGAGCCCACATTGAATAGCACCTGCAAATATAAATTTCATTTACATTTGAATCAGTCTGAATCGGTCCCTGGCCTCAAGGTAACGTCATGCTTTGTTTGACTTCAAGTCTGGATAGAAAGGAGGCGGTTACTGTAGTTATCTTAATAGGAGCTGGGAAAAGGCCAGACCTACCCTCTTCCATGGCTACTTCCCAAGAGGAGAACAGAGTGAACATGCATATGCCAGTCATTGCATCCTCTGCAACCACACCGATACAAATATTATATCAACACAATCAACACACTCAACACAATCAGTGAACAAAACTTATATAGAACCTAACAGGATTGTGACACCCTTAAATGAATAATTGCATTGGTAAAGTGTAAGATTTTAACAGACTTAAGTCAGTGCCTTATAATTTCCACAAAAGAACAGTTACAATGCATGTTTTGTTTTGCTTTCTGGGACATGATTTGACTTTGTAGTACAGGCTGGCCTTGAACTCACTGTGAACCTCCTGCCTTGGTCTCCCAAGTGCTGGGTTTATAAGCACGTGCCATCGTGCCTGGTGTGCAACTGAATTTTATAACTAATGATGGACTTTATATTCATGGCATAGTCTAATACTACTATTTTGAATACAAATCTATCTTTCCTGCGTTGTATCTATTGCTTCTATTATTATATAGTGTTATGGTTTGTGCCTAGATGTCCCCCCTGAAGCCTCATGCTGTCATGGGGCAGACTTCTAGAGTTTGTGACTAACTCTTGACCCTTTGAGATTATGGATGTGAGTGCTATACCTGCCCTGGAGCAGGTACTTTGATCACAATGTAGGGAGGGAAGGGAAGTTAGCTGCTTCAGCGGCTGCTACCCCTCCCTTTGCTCTCTTGCTCTTTGCCACCACTATACAAGGTTGCCTGTCTTCAGTTTTTATTTGCATGACTCTCTGCATAAAGACTCATACAATGTGCATTTTTTAGTTCATCATTTTTCGTAGTATAAAGCAAGATAATATTTCCTTCCTATTTGATGCGCCCTCTAGTTTACTTTTCTCTGAGTTTACTTTGCTCATTTTCTCCCCTAGTTTAGGTCTTTATGTATGATCCTTCTAAAAACTGCTGATCTACTCAAAACTATTGTGCTCTGTCCCAGAATAATCTTTGTTATGTGCACCATATAGGAAGGGCAATCAGCTATGCTGAGCTTTTTTTCAGTAAACATGCAGATAAGCAGTCACTATTGGGGAATACAAAAGAGGCAAAGCTTGTGCTCCAACAGTCCTTTGCTCCCTGCCATCTAATCCCTTCTTTTTTTAATGTATAATTTATTTTTATCAAAGTAAAACATGCACATAATTTAAAAAGGAAACAGTTGTAGAAGATTTACCACAAAATAAACAAAATAAACAAAGCCCCAAACTATGCCCATCTATTTTACTCTTTCTCATACCTAAGCTCCATGTCCCAGAATCAGGCACTTTTAATTCTCCCTGATTCTCCTGGAATTTACCTGTATGCTTCTAAATAATATATTAATTTACTATTTTCTCACCTATCAATTCTAGGCATTCTCTATTGACTTCTTAATTTGGAGATAAGAATTTATAACTTCATATACACATATTCATATTTTCATATACCTACAAAATTGTTTCATGCATTTCATTTTATTTATATTTAGTGGTTATATTATTATAATGATGTGACTTTTTAATAACTGAGCCACAGAGTGTTCCATGACTGTATTTCTCTTCATTGGCTTATGATTTTATGTCTAGGAAGTCACACACACACACACACACACACACACACACAAACACACACCCCTTTTAAAATAAGAACTAATGATTTTCCCCCAAAGACTCAGGCTCTTTGTAAGACAATGTGATAGCATCTCTTAAAAATAAAAATATGCTCTATTCAACAATTTTATTATAATATTTATCCAGGAGATATATCTATACAGGGGAAATAACTTAGAAATAAACATATTAATTGCAGAATTATTGATATAAGCACTTGTTTATATAATTGTTTATTTAAGATTAGAGGCAAGCTAAATGTCCATCAATATATTCTAGTCAGATAAGTTATGATTTACTTGTTGTCTAGCTGCATATGAAAAATGAAGCAGTTCTAAGTATACTGATAAAGAAAAGTTTCTAGATACATATGAAGTTACAAAATAAATTGTAGAACACCATGTATGGTAGTTAATACTTTTAATAAAAAGAACAGGAATCATGCCATTAGTATATTTGCTGATAAGCTGGTAAGATGGATTGACTCTGGGACATAAACCTTAGTAACTGGGAAGTAAGAACAAGACATACGATTTCTTTCCAACAGCTTTTTTGATATATAACTTTAGTGTTTGATTCAATGGATTTGGATATGGACACCTGACCACAATCTAGTTTTGGAACATTCCTATCCTTATAGAGACTTTGTTTATATTTTGGGTTTTTTATACATGCAAAACTGAAATTTTTAAACTTATGTGTCTAATTTATTTCATTTAAATTGTAGTCTCATGGTACACCCATTTATCTACAACTAATTCATTTATCTTTCATGATGACAGAACAGAAGGTACCCCACAGTGTATAAATACGTATGTTCTTTATTCGTTCATCTGTTGATGGGCATATAGACCATTTTGAATATTTAGTTGTTATAAATTATGCTGCTATAAATATGGGTATGCACATATCTCTGCAATATGATGACTTTCTTCTGGGAAGATTCAGAGAGAGGGAAGAGCTGAATCAAATCAAGTTTCTATTTTTAGTCTTTTGAGGAATATCATGCTGATCTCCATAGTAGTTGTAAGGGTTCCTTTTGCCCTTGGAGTCCCGCTGGAGACTGTTACTGCTCGAGCCAAATGGAGACTAGCAAATGAGAAGGAGAACAGGAGTTGCAGGGATCGGGGAGGGATGAGAGGAGAAGGTGACAAAAAAAATTGAAAAAGTTATGCACATCTTCACATCCCCTAAGATGAATGTGATCATGTACTGCAAACATGTACGAATAGAAATTAAATAAAAAAAAAGACTTGTGCCTCTTTATATTTCTTTGGAGTCTCACTTCCAGTTTTATGTCTCCACTTGCTTACATTCTTTTTTCTACATTTTAGCCTTTTCTGGATATTTTATACATACTCATATCTTTTAAACTTGCTTCCTTTTGTTTTGAATTTATAGCATCTATAAAATTAAATATTATCTAATTGATCCTATCATTATTTTCCTCTTTCCATAAAAAGAAACTGCATCATGAAAAAAGTTGTGATATTTTTAGTACTGTAAGCAGACAAGAGGTGGGGCTAGAAATTAGTTGAATATTATGAACACCATTTCACTTCCTGTTTTTATTGCATCAGTACTGGGCTTCATTTTGGCTTAGCATACACTGAAATTTAGATTTAATCATTGCTCACATAAGTGTAAATCTCTATAAAAGGGCAAAGCATTTACTATTCAGTTGGGAAAGAAAATCATTATACTAAAAAAAGATATGGGTATGAAAATAATAGTATACGGGCACTTCACTTTTTATGGCCTTATTTTGTTAGGATTCTATAAACACTAATATAATCTCATCATATATTACAAAGGTTTGCCATCTGCTAATGTTGAGATTAATAATCTATCTCATGGTTAACTCATAAAGTCACACAAATTTAGATTGGGATGGGGCTTTAGAAATTTATCTGTGACATTTACCCAGATTTATTCCTCTAGACACCAGCCAATCTAATTACTTTAGTGACATATTTAACCTTTGTGAAAATCTCTATATAGATTTATTTATATGAATATTTGTGGCTATTAAAGTCTAGGAGCCACATTTGTGAGCTGTTCCTTTTCCAATGAGTATTAATAGTAATAATAGAAACAATAAAGGTGATGATAGCACTCTTTTTTTTATTATTTCTTTTTTTTTTTGAGGCAGGGTCTCTCTATGCAGCTCAGGCTGGCCTTGAGCTCACTTTTTTGTAGCCCATGCTGGTCTCAAACTCACACCGATCCTCCTGCCTCAGCCTCCCATGTGCTGGCATTACAGGCATGTGCCACCATGCCTGGCTCAATGATAGCACTCTTAATTATTTACTGTAGCTAGTCACTGAGCCCCTGGCATAGTGGTGCCTATATACATTATATGACTTAGATCTCACCCCCGGTTTATGACGAGGACACTTTTCAGTAAGTATACCTTTTCCAGAGGTTAACGAGCATGCCTAATGTCTCATAACTACTAAATGGAAGAGCTCCAGTGTGTGTCTGTGCTCTCATCAATATGCTTTTATGGTATATAATGGTGCTCCCAACCAAATGAAATAGAAAAATCCCAGTGGATACCTGAAATTGCAGGTAGTATCAAACCCTGCATATATGGTTTCTGCCTATACATTCATAACTACGATAAAGTCTGACTTACACATCAGTCATAATAAGAGATTAACATTGATTAAAAAAAAAACAGTGCATGTTTAGGATCTAGCTCAGTAATAAAGTGCTTGTTTCTTATGTATGGGGACCTGGGTTTAGCTCCCACCATAGGAAAAAGAACAGAAAGAACAGTTCCAAAAACATGTAATGAAAGTTATATGACTGTAGTCTATTTCTTTGTTTCAAAATTCACCTTTCCTCTTCAGAGAAGTACTTTTCAGCTTGCCAACACCAATACTTTTGCATTTGGGGGCCATCCTTAAGGAAAATAGGAGTTACTTCATGTTATGATTTGGCTCTGAAGCCTCCAATGTTAAAAGATTGGCTCCCAATGTTCAGAGGAGGAGGAGGTTCTGGAAGGTGATTTCATCATGTGGGATTCATTAGTGGATTAATCCATCTACTACTAGACATCATTGTGAAATGATAAAAACTTAAAAGGCGGAACCTAGTTGAAAGGAGTGGAGCTGTGTCCTGGGAAATCCATTGGGTTGTGCCCTGGGGAACCATCAGTTGTCCTTGGCCCTTCCTCTCTGGTCTCTGTTTCCTTTTCTCTTTCTTATGCTATGATATTCCTACCTTGCAACAACACCAAAAGCAACATGGAGTTGGCCAGCCATGGCTAAAGCCTAAATTTGTAAGCCCAAACAAAACTTTCCTCCTTTCAGTTGCTTTTCTCAGTTATGTTATCATAGCAATTGAAAACTGACTAATGCTTCTCAACACAGAAACACTGAGATGACCATGACAGTCGAATTTATAAGACACAGTACTGAGTAGCTAGGGGTTAGCATGCATACCTTGGACAAAAGGATGGTTTCATTATACTTCACTCAGGGCTGTGTGAGGTTTAGCTCACATGCTTTGTATTTCTAAATTTTCTATTTCATGTTTCTAGGCCATAATTGACTGTTGGTTACAAAAGGCAACAAGCAAAACCTTCCATAAGCAGGGAAGTAAGCCCATTGGTATATTTTGTCGCATTAGCTTTATTCCTAATTTATGCTGTTTTGACCTCTTTTTTTGGGGTGGGGGGGGGACTGGGAGTTGAACTCAGGTCTTTGCATTTGCTAGGCAAGTACTTATTCTATTGAGCTATCTTCCCAACTCCTGTTTTGTCCTCTTATGTAATTCTCAGCTCACCTAATTTTTAAGCTACAACTTTGTGTGTCTTGATACATGAACTAATTTAAATCTCTAGAGTGTTTAAATATTTAAGCATATTAACTATTATGTTTGCTGCCTTGCACTTAAAAAAACAAAAAAAGAAAAATGTGTGTCACCTCAGAGAAGAAATTCTGTTACCCCTCATAGTATGGTTTGATTTTGTTAGGAACAAGCAAGAAAAAGTCAGTATCAATTGAGCCGATATGAGGGAGTATAGAGGATTAGGTAGTTTCTGTTCTTTGGGAACTTACATGTTAAATTGTTGAGTAAAAATACAAGTACAAACACATATATATATAAATTAAATATTGCTGGTACTGATAATAGATCCTCTATGCTTAAAGAGGAGACATCATAGGAAATTGATTAATTAATTAATTTTATTTTAGGGAAGGGTCTTACTACTAGACTGGACTCATAGTGATCCACTGGTTTACTGCCTCCGAAGAGCTGGGATTATAGGCACCACCGCTGTCTCAATCTCAGTTGCTGTCTCAGCACGCCCCGGGGGCTGGGACTGCATCACAGGCCCTGGGATTAAAGGCACTTTAACCCTCTGAGGTATCAGGCAGACCCTTGGAAATTAATTTTTTTATAGATTGACAATCCCTAGGGCAAACCAAGAATATTTAAACATCTGGGTGCTTTACAAGTTCTATAGTAAAGTGTGATTTTCTTGACTTCTAGGTAGGGTCTCCAAAAGTTGCTCAGACTGGTCTGCAACTCTTAGGATCCAAGCCAACCGCTGCCTAACTTTCTCAGCAGCTTGGAGGACAGACAAACACCGTCGTTGAGTAGTGTATGACTATTTGGCCAAGATATTCTTGAAAGTTCTGTCCTAGGTAAAATTATATTTTAAAAATTATACAGGAGCTGCCATTTTCTATAATGAAATTCCAATTAATAAAGGGTAGGGTAGGTTTGCTGGAGAGGAGATACAGGAAAAGGTAAGGGTAATGGGAGAAATGTAGGGAATAGCGGTTATGTCCCAATATCTCTGGGGGTGCAGGATGGTGGAGAAGGGCCGACGCTGGCAGAGTGCAGTGAGATTTTCCAAATGTTCCCAGAGTGTTTCCAGGTGCTGTAGATTAAACTGTACCCTCTGCCCCACACTCTTTCCTATCTCCAAATATTAGACACGAGTTATTCATGGTATTTTTTACATAAACGCAAGTACTCAATCATTCCACCCTGGGCATTGTGAATGCTTCCCACAGTCACACACTATTAACTAAAATGAGGATCGTGCTCTCTTCTACTTTGCACGATTGAGTTCAGCCTTGGAAACCCAAGTCCAGGTTTCAGTGTGAGGATTTCTACTTGCTTTAGGGAGCATTGTTTTTACTGAGCCCTGCTCTAGTTCAATGGGGAATTCTTTAGGGTTGGGAAGGTCTGCAGTGAAAGATGGCACGCCAGGCAAGGCACAGAACGTTTTAACTTGGCCCTGGAGGAGCGGCTACAGCCAGGAAGCCCTAGGCGGGAGGAGCGCAGGCTGCCGGGGGCGGTTGCGGTCGGGGCCACCCCGGCAGCCCGCGCGTGGGGGAGGGGCGGCGTCCCACTGGCCGCGCGCCGGGCCCCGCAGGCTCGGCAGGCCCTGCAGGCCCGGGTGCAGCACCCGAGGGCGGGGGTGGAGGGACCTGGCGCAGCGTCGCGCGGGAGGCGGCGAGGCGGCGCCCACTCCCCTCAGCCACGCTCGTCTTCCGCGGCTGGGCGCCGGCGCGCTCGGCTCTTTCCGCCGCCGCCGTTCCGCGCGCTGCCCCGTGCGCTCCGGCACCTTCGGCAATTTCCGTCGGGCCCCAGCCGCCATTTTCTCGCCGCTTGTGTGGCTGCGTGGCTCGGTTCTGGAGAGCGAAGCTTTGTCCGTTTCGGCAATGGACGGGTACGTAACCGGGCCAGAGAGGAGATGTGTGTGAGAGAGAAGCCCGAGCGGCCGGGGCCGGGGCCGGGGTCGGAAGAACCCTCCGACGACAGCCCTCCCTGGGCTGGGCTGCCGTTACCCAACCCCCGCCCCATCGTACACACCCCTCCCCTGGCTTCCCCAGCGGGCTCTGGGCGAGGGGAGAAGGACGTGGCTCGGGGCCGGGGCCGGGGCCGGGGCTGGGGCCGGGTGGGCGACCGCGGGGGGCGGGCCTCTCTGGTGGCGGGGGCCCCGAGCGCCTCCCGTCCTTGCCCGCCCCGCGAGCCATTTCGATCGGTTTTCGGGGACCTGAGCCTGAGGGTAGCGGCGCCTGGGGCGCGCGCGAGGCCGGGGCGCCGCGCGGGGGTCCGGGCGGGGGGCGCAGGGCGAGTTCGCGGCGGCGCGGCCCGACCCCGTGCCCCAGTTCGGCGGCGGGAGCCCGGAGAGCCGAGGGGAGCCGAAGGAAGGCGGGAGGAGGGGAGGGCAGATGTCACACTCCTTTGTTTTCATCCTGGTCTGGTGGCGGGGGCGGGAGGCATTAAAAATGCCGTTTGGGGAGGCCTGAGAGCCTTGGAGAACAGGCCCAGAAACTGAACCATCCAAAAAACACAATATTTGATGAGGTCGGCATCAGTCACATGAGTAAAGGCCAACAGCCATGGCCGAAAGAAGAGCGGATAGTCGACACACGGGGCCAGCGCTTCAGCCTCGTTGGCCAGTTTCGGGGGGTTGGGAGCCCAAACCCAAGAACTACAAAAAAAGATAAAACCATGTGCATCTTTGAGAGCCTGAGCCAAGATAGAAGATTGCTAGGCGAGGTGCGACCCGGACCGGTCCCTGGTGGTGCTAAAAAATGACTCAGTTTAACTCATTGTTAGAAGGTGGGCCCACTGCAGGGCGAAGATGGAGAAAGGCACGGCCCGTCCAGGGCCAGAGACCTGGCAACTGACCAGTACGTGTACTGAAACGAGCGACAATTTTGGAAGAATCAAAAGTAAAATTTAGGTCTGAAGTCTCATAGTCTTTAAAGACACTGATCATGTAAAATGAACAGAACCACACAAGTTGAATTATCCTAGAAGTTGTCTTAGATATATTTTCCAGTTGAAACATAAATTCATACAAGTTCAGTATTCCCCCATAGTAGTGGAAATTGATGGCAAAATTTAGTCTTGGATCCATGTTTTCTGGTTCCTATAATTATCTAGATTTCTGAAGAGTGCACGTGTTAAATTATAAATCTGAGTGTACTAGCATTGCAGGAATATGTTCTAGTGTCTTGGACTCTTATGTTTTTGTTATGAAATGCTTAAAGCACTAAACTTTCATTTTATGTTTGAAAGTTATTTCTAGAAAACTATATTGACAGTAGTACAAAGATGTGTCATTGACTCAGTTCCTTTCCATGATTATTGTGGGTATCGGGAAGATTCATGAATGTTCAATAGTTTTTAAAAGTTTTAAGAATCAAGTAGTCATTACAAGAACAAGAGATTGAAAGTATGTATTTTTTCTTTACAGAATTGTCACTGAGGTTGCTGTTGGTGTGAAGGTAGGAGAAGATTATACAGTATTTGAAAGAAAACTGGGTTTGTTGGTTGTGCTGTCATTACCATGATTAGTGGAAAGTTTCAGTTTTGAAAACTACAATATAGCTAACAAACCAAGCATAAAATGCTTCACTGTAAAATTGGGTTACATAAACTGTAAAGTTTGGGTAATAAACGTTATTTGAAGTTGGATAAATTAACAGAGGCTGTTCTAGAACTGGCAGACTGTAGGAATAGCATTTTGAAGTAATTTTGAATGGTGTTCAATGATTACTGCTTTGCACACATGACCATCGTGAATGTGAAACTGTGTGTTTTTTGAGGGCAAACTAATTTCAAATGGAAATACACAATTTTTTTTAACTTAAGTCTTGTAATTTTTATTAACGTACAATATTTTTACTCTTTATCTTAGGAAAATGGACATTTTTTTTTTTTTTTTGTCTTTTTGAGACAGGGTCTCACTATGGAGTTGAGGCTGGCCTTGAGCTCACTTTTGTAGCCCAGGCTGGTCTCGAACTCACACCAATCCTCCTGCCTCAGCTTCACAAGTGCTGGGATTACAGGCGTGAGCCACCACGCCCAGCTTGGAAATATTTTTATCAGTAGTAATACATGTTGGAAAGAGTTTGATTCTTGAAAGTTTAGGTACTAAGCTTTAAATTTGAGCCAGAAGTGAACAGCTGTTTTGTCTACAAAAGGAAATAGATCATTCTCACTTCTTCCTAGGAAACAACTCATCCTTTAAACTTTATATTTAATCATTAGGTCTTTCCTGCCTTTGACTGTATAACACCTTTTGAAATTTTGAAATTGTGTTGTATTATCATTTTTTATTTGCAAATCTGTCTGTGCTACTAGGTGATATTTGTCTTTTAATTTTTATATTTTCTAAGCCTTCCACAACAATGAGTTTCTCACTCCCTCCTCCTTCAAACTTTTCCCTTTCAACTATGGGTGGTCTTGGGAAGGCAGTATGCTTATCCTCAGTGAGGCTTACTGTCCATTGTGCATTTAGTTTCTTAAAATTGCATCAGTGATGGTGTGTGAATAATTTTTTAGAGCACTTTTGAAGATGTGTTGGTTTCTTGGCTGATAGTGAAGTAATTGTCCGTTTTTTTATATTGAGGCTTATTCATGGGGTTCATGTTATTAAAATTAGGGGAAGAAAAATTTGGGAAAAGGCATATTTTTTTTTGGTGATATTTTCTGGTTGAGATAATAGTTGAGAGTAGTTCGAGTGCAAAATGTAGATGGTGTTGTTACTATACAAATAAAATTTTCTCCTGAATTTCCTAATAGAATAAATGGTTTAAGGTTCTTCTGTAAAAGAAGAATGTGGGATGGGGACTGCAGCTCAGTGGTACAGTGCCTACCTGCCTGAGTATGATTCCTGGTAATTGCTTGCCTCTGCAAAAAAAACCCCAAGCAACAATTGAAAGAAGGAATGAAAGAAGTCTGGGGGTGAGAAGTTTATAGACAGGATCTGGAATTAGTAGGCAGAAAAACAATGCGGAGACTTGGAATAGGGTATACAGAAATGGTGTATTGCTTAAACCAGTATTCTCTGTTTCAGGCTAGGAAATATAGTAAAAAATTTACTGTTTTAAAAACCATTAAAAACTGAGTAGCTAAAGTTTTACATTTGTTTTTAGGATAATGGTTAAGAATTTTTGCTTTGGTGTCAGCTATGTATAAGTAATGTAGTTTTCTTTAGAAATTGAAAAAAATTTTAAAGGAAATAGTAAAATGTATTTAAAAGATTAAAAAGCAAACCAGTTGTCCTTATTAGTTTATTAGATGTAGATAATCAGGTGTAATGTTTATTAAGTCTAGATAATCGTGCTAAAATAAAATACTGTGTATTTTTGTAAAATTATTCCTTATATGAATATCTGTACACTAAAGAATTATGACTTGTCCCTCTACCCTATACTAAAATATACAGTGTTTTGGGCATCTACATCAGTGAAGACCATCATCATGATTAGAATAGTCCCAGAATCTATCACTCTCAAAAGTTCCATCTTGTCCCCTGTTAATATTCCTTCTACCTTTCTTCCTGGAAGCATCAACTAGTCTCCTGTAAGTAGATTACTACATTTTTTAGAAGTACAAGTAAGTGAAATCATACATGAAGAACCTTTCTTTTATCTGGCTTGTTCTAGTCTAATTTTTTTAGATTTACTCATTAGTAGAAGTAATGCTTTGTGGCAGTTGATTCCTTCTAATGGATATTCATGTTATTTCCAGTTTATGGCTATTATAACTAACTTTGTTGTGAACACTTCTGTACTTGTTTGTGTGGACATATGCTTTCATTTCTCTTGTGGCAAGCATATGACTAGAAACTGGAAACTTTTCCACAGTGGTTGTACCATTTTACATTGTCATCAGCAGAGTAGATGTTCAGTTCCTCTAATGCCTATGTCGGATTTTTTGAGCATCAACGTTCTTGTGGGTATCATGTAATTTTAAGTTGTGTTTCTGTAGTATCTGTGAGGTTGAATATCTTTTATGTGCTTTTCATAAGCTGTTTATTTTGTGAAGTGTCTAGTTAAATCTTTTGCCCAGTTTTAAAGTTGGCCTATGTTTTTAATTGAAGTTTGAGGGAGTGTTTATTCTGGATATATTCTTTTCATGTAGTTTGCAAATATTTTCTTTTTTCATTAACTATTGAAAATCAAAATTATATAGCATATTAAAAATTATAGACAAATACTGAAATGTGAAGATATAAGATGTAGACAAATGGAATTTTAGAGAAAACTTCTGAAATGAATACACATGAGATTAATAATAGATTGCACATAATTATTTACAAACTTAAATGAATATAACAATAAAAATTGTCTAAGAATGAGTTTACAGATCAGTCATACAATAGTTCATTCTGTGACAAAACCAAAAAGCTTATATTCATATAATTAGAATTCTCCAAGTAGAAAGGGGTAGGCAGTAAATATTTAAAGATTTAAAATTTCTAAATTTAGTTGAAATTGTAGCACATTGCAAATGTTTTCTGTACTTGCAATGTCTTTTGAAGAATAGTTACTCTGATGAACATTCATCATTTTACTAATTTATAAGTTGGTCATGCATTTTACTGTTTTATAAGTTGGTCATGCTTTTTTTGTTGTACCTAGGCCATTATTGCCTAGCATAAAGCAAAACATATTATACTCCTTTATTTTCTAATGGAAGTTCTATATTTTGGCATAACACAGAACTTGGATCTCTGTTCCATTTTATGATTTTGAATATAGTACAAAGAATGGATGAAAATTTTTACTTTCAGTTGGGAATATGCAGTTTTTCCAGTATCATTGTTGAAAAGACTATCTTACCCATTGCATGGCTTTGTAGCGACATGTACTAGCGGTTCTGTTTCTGTGCGCTTCCCTTTTCCATTAACTCATCACTATAGTTATATATTTAGTCTTGAAAGCAAATGGTTTTGGTCCTTTTAACAAGGCTCCTTTTTCAGTTATTTTGGCTCTGGATTACAGAAATCATGCTGGGAATTTGTTGGATTTTACTCAGAGCAAATTCAGGAAAATTGAGCTTTTCCTGTTTAGTGTTTCTACCTGAGACTATGTAGTCTTACCTAGTTTTATCTGTTAGTTCACATAGGTGTTTTTTCTGTAGTGTGTAGTTTCAGTGTATAGGGTTTTTTTGTTGTTGTTTTTTAAATCTTTTGTTAGGATCATTCCTTGTATTTCAAGATCTTTTGATTTTAACAGATTATTTTTAAAAATTCAAGGGCCAGCCAGATAACTCAGCAGATTAAAGCGCTTCCTTAGCAGTTACCAGGGGCAAGGGGTTTGATCCTTGGACCTGCCTTGCTGGCCCTACCCCTAGGGCACACTGAGATAGCAATTGAGGCTGGGTGTGGTGGTGTGTGCCTGTAATCCCTGCACTTTGGAGGCTGAAAACAGGAAAATCACTGAGTCAGATCTACATAGTGAGACCCTGTAAACCCTGTCCTAAATTTAGTTAAAAAAAAAAAAAAAAAAATTCAACTTCCAATTTATTTTAGGTGCGTGTTTAGAAATAGTTTTCATGTTGCTCTTACATAAGGCACCCTTGCTATACTAATGGCTTTTTTTTGTAGATGCCATCAGTTTTTCCACCAAGATTATTTATGCTGAATTGTCTTCAGCATTGTTTTGTTTTCTATTGGGGCTAGTTTTGTCTTTCTGGCTTGTGACATCTAGTATAGTCTTAAAGTTGTGAAAGTGGGCAGCTTTATCTCCTCTCTGTTACAAAGGTGAACACTATAAATGTTATTCTTTTTTCTTTTTTTGTATTTTATTTGGTATAGGGTCTTGCCACGAAGCACCAACTTGTAGTAATCCTTTTGTCCCAGCCTCACCAGCTCTGAGATTACAGGTGTGCCCTACCTGTCCACTTGTGGTGTGGCCTGCACAGCACACTTGGGATTCAGGGCCAGCATGGCATGTAATAGAGGGGATTGAACTCTGGTCCTTGTGCTTGTGAGACAGGTGCTTAAGACCACAGAGCTCTTTTTTTTCCCCCTGTCTTAACTGTGAATGCATGTTATATATCAGTTAAAGGAATAATACTATTATTAAGTTTTGAAAGCAAAGTTGTGTGGGCTTGATACTTGTTTTCTTTGTGGGGAGGTTTTATACTACATATTTGTTTTGATAATGGTGTGGGGTTATTCAGGTTATCTATGATGTCTTGATAAGTTTTGTGTCTCTCTTAGAATTAGTCTGTTTCCTTTTAGTTACAGGACGTGTTCACCTAGAGTTATTCACGATAAGTATTATTTCATAATTTTGACTTCTTTAGGTTGTGATGTCCACTCTATACCTGATGATTTGTTTTTTCCTTCTAGCCTTGATAGTATTTAAATTTTATTAATCTCCAAAAGATCAGCTATCAGCTTTGTTTTTGTTTGTACTTTCTATACTTAGTTTACATAGAAAGTGATGTTATTAATGTAGTACCTTTTCTACTAGGAATTTAGTGCTATATGTTTCCCTCTTAGGTAGTGTTCGCATGACATCCTTCATTTTTTAACATGTATGATATTCAATCCGGACATTCTAATGTTTTATTTCTTAGGTTTATGGGTACTCTAATAAAATATTAATATTTTTAGATGTGCATTTTTAATGTAAAATTTGCAGGAGTTTTTAGTAAGCTAACTGTATATGTTACACCTGGATGTTTACCTATTTTAAATAATTTTTAAATGACGTTTACCCATTTTTAAAATTAAGCTATATTTTTTAAGTTCAGTTTTTTTATTCTGAAAGCACTAGTTTACAATGTACCTGCTAAGTGCCTACCTCTAAATCTTGAACTTTTTCTATTGTGTAAAAATATATTTAAAGTTAAAGATGATCTGTTAACTGGCTACTATTTTTGATTTTATAAAGTTTTGTTCTTCATTTTTAAAAGTTTCATTATGAAAGCTTGATACATAGAAAAGGGTATGTTATAATACCATTTTTTAACGTTTTGTTGAACTTTAAAGCAAGTCTTGTTTCATATCATCTCCAGACAAGATGGGATCAGAAAATATACTAAATCTTTAAATTTAAAAATTTTATTGCAGTAAAAGATGGATTGCTATTAATCCTCTTCAGAGCAGTGTACCTTCCTTCAAACACTGCTTACTGTTGGCTCTTACTAAGACAGGTTTAGAAGTCCTTCTTTTTAGTTGCACTGTGACGACTGCTTTTATGTCCTGAGCTCATGCAAAATGTTTACCTTTCATGGTCATTTTGACTTTTTGGAAGAGCCAGAAGTTGCATGATGCCAGCTCCAAAAGCTGAGCATAATGATTTTATGACCCTGTCTTTCTTTCGGTTAGTATTCACTAGCGGTGTTCACTATTTTCAGTTGCACCTCATAAGGATACTGTGGAAAAAGAACTTGTAGAAGGGGCAAGAACAGTGGGATAAGTTTGAAGTAGGGAGCAGTTTTTTGAGGTGTGTAGTGATAGTCACTTTAGTAACTTTATTTTGATCACCTGTTACATCTATAACAGATGTATTCTTAAGGTGACACTGTAACATTATATATCTACTAAAATTTACGATAATTAATTTCATCTACAACAGTAGATACCTTTGTTTTCCTTTCACATCAGGAACCAGGGAAATCTAGTATGATGATAAATGGTTAATAATGTTGCTTAAATTTATTTTATCAATAAACCACTCCCCCCCCCCCCAACCTCTTTTATTGCCTTTTCTTTGTTAGCAAACCCAGGTCATCTATACGGTTCTGTTTTACTGGATCCTGCTTTTTGCATCATACTGCATTTTATATATTCCTTATATGATTTGTGTTCTATAAATTTGTAAATTTATAGTTAGATGAAGGCTTGTTCAGATGCAGCTTTAACTGAGCAGGGATATTTTGTAGATATAGGCCCTGTAACTCTTGTATGACTTCAAGAGGAACAGAATGTCTAGTTATCTTTTTGTAATGTTAACATTTATCAGTAGCTAGAGGTGTTTTTCATGCATCCATTGTAATTTGTTCCCATGTGAAGTTCTCATTTTCCTTTCACATAATGGTTTTTAGTAGCAAATGATTACATTTTATTAGTTACAGTGAAGATTTTTTTATCCAAGGTACATTAGTTAGAATTCCTTTGTTAAAGATGATATTCTATGAACTAGTCACACTGAAGTACATTTTTAAAACTTTATCAGAGAAGCAGGACAGATTGTGATTTTTTTTTTTTTTTTTTTTTAATCTGATGAGATAATTCCCTGCCTACCTCACCTCCAGTGTAAGCAGTGTGGCTTTAGTGTTGTACTTGCTAGTATTGTGAATGCAAGGGTTTTAAAAAAGGTTTGTTTTCTAGTTCATTGCTGTAATGGTTCCTTTCAGAATGCTTTATTTCATTTTAACCTAAGTGGCACACACAAAATACCAGTTAATTTGTTATTTCTTAAAGTGTCCTTCCTTGTTCCACAACTTACCAGCCATTTCTAAGTAAGTTCTGGTTTCTATGATTTTGGAAAAACGTTGTTCGTAAAAACCACAATATTGTGGGTTCCAAGGTAGGTTCTAATTATTTAGTGTTACTGTGTAAAAGCCCTTTCCATGGACAGTTTTTGATAGAACCTTGTTAGGAGCTCATTTGTTTCCAAATTCGTATTTCAGGGTTCATAGTTTGGGCTTCTTTGGTTTTTGTATGTGTATCTCTAGTACACTGAAAGTCTTGTTTGCTAACAAAATTTTAAAATGCAACATCAGTGTTGCACTTATTAGTTCAGGTTTCTTTAGACTAATTTTTTGTCTTTAATGTATATTTCACAAACAATAGTACAGTTATGGAGCTTTATTGAGAATTTCCTTTGTGTTCTGTCACCAAAGTGATGATTAAGCTTGTTTTATCTTTGGTTTTAAATTTTTAGGGATTGTTTTTCACTTTTTTAAGTTATGTGACGTCAAACCTGTTAAGCTATATTCAGAGGAGTCTCATTAGCTTACCCTTGTAAGCTGTGTTTCTTTTCTCTTTACCCCATTTAATTTTTTTTTTTGTGTATTCCTCATTAAGTCAGTGTAAGCAAGTGTGAATTTCTTCCATCTCATTCCCACAATAGATTATAGGTAGGATAGTATATTACAATATTCTATATCTTTATACTTTAATGATAAATACGTCCTTTAAGAGCGCTTCATAACTGTATGGGGAAAGTTCTTTCCTACTGCGTAGTTTTCTATAGACAAACTTGAACTTTTTTCTATCCCACTTGAGTCTTTTTATCATTACAGATGATATAGTGAATAAGTAGTCTAATATGTCGTATATTTAGCAGATGGTATTTTTTTAGTATAGCTGCTAGTTTAAAATTATATATAGATACAGATATAATATTGCTGCATATAAATTGTTGATTTTTAATTTTATTTTAGTGTAAGGATTGTGTTTTGCTACCTGGAAAGTGTGGGTGCATGTTTTCTATAGCTTCCCCAACTTGTCACAGGTTTGGAGTGTAGTTAGTCTAGTATGTATGATCGTATCCAAACATAGTATTGATTTGGGTTTGTTTTACTATGAGCAGAATTAAAGAGATTTTCAGTTCAATGATAGTTTCTGTTTCCTGTACATCTGTTAATCTCTTGCTTTGTTTTCTATAGAGTAGCTGATCTTTTAAAAATGTTTTTGTATGTTTGTAGTTTATTTTAGATTTCTTTTTCATCTAGTTATTTGAAAATCATTTCAAAATTTGTCTCATAAGATGGAAACAATTGGACTTTGCTGTTTTTCTCTTCACTGTTTCATCAAAACTGTCACATTGCGTTTGATGAAATACTATTGAGTGCAATTTATTGTACTATTCATTAGATTTTCTTGTTTTTTTAAATGATTTTCACAGATACTTTAGTAGAATGACATACTGTAAGAGAACTTTAAAAACTGGTACATCGATAGTAGAACTTCACAGCTGTTGAAAGAGTGCAAGGATTTGTGAAAACATCATATCAGTGATATCTGTGCACCTATGTTTATAGCAGCACAATTTGTGATAGCCAGATCTTGGAGACAACCAAAATGCTCATCATCTGAAGAATGGTTGAAAAAGATGTGGTAGTTTCATAAAATGAAATATTACTCAGCTATAAGGAATGATAAACTAGAAGACTTCATATGTAAGTGGATATATCTTGAGCATAAAAGTGAAATAAGCCAGACCTACATGTGCAAATATCGTATAGTCTCCCTAGTGTAAGAATTCAAAAGAAGAAAAAATAGATAAATAAATTGTGGGGAGTACCAGGGATCAAACTTAGGACCTTGCATTTTCTCCTTCCTCAACCCCTATAAATTTTTTTTAAGGTTTTTTTTTTTTATTTTATTTATTTATTTATTGTTTTCTTGTTTCAGAACCTTTGTTTATTCACTCATTTTTATGACCGGCTCAGCCCACCCCGAGGGCAGGGCTGGTGCAGCATGTGGTGCCGGGGATCGAACCACGGTCCCTGAAGCCGCCCAAGCTTTCCCAAGCAGGCGCTTTAGACCCCTGAGCCATTCCACCAGGCCCTATAATTTTTTTTTAGAAGAGCAACAAATACAAAATGCCTTTGGAAGAGTTAAAAAAAAATATTTATTGACCATCTTACATACCTATATCTGTTAATATGTAAATAGATTTGATGATGAAAATGTGTAATACAACCATTGTTAAATTTTTGTTTTTGTTTCAAAATTCTATGCTATATGTACTTGCTTTTAACTCTTTCTATTTTTGTTTCTGCTATTTTTACTCTTTAAAATAAAATTTTAAATATGCAAAAAAAAAGTCTAATAAATGAGAGGACAATGTCTGCTGCCCTGTGTTTTGGTAGGAATATTTAAAATATATCTGAAAGGTTTAAAGAAAAGAACTGTATGAAACTTAAAAATTGTTTTGAAGGGAAGAAAATGTCTACTTTATATTTTCTTATTTTTTGAAGCTGATGTTTTCTAAGTTGATGTGTTTTTGAGGGAGGAGGAGGATGAGACAGATTCTTGCTATGTATAGAGTCTGGCCTTGAACTCACTATGTAGCATAAATTGGCCTTGAACTTGTGATGATCTTTGCTTCAACCTTCCAAATGCTGAGGTGTCCAGCCCTCAGTCATGTTTCATTTTAAAAAAACAAAAACAAACCAAAACACTGTAAAATACCAAGAATTATCTGGCCAGAATAATTGTCATCCATACTTTCTTCTATATGTTTGTATTAAAATAGGCAGTATAAATTTTAAAGGAGAAAATGGGGGACACAATTCTTTGATTGGCTTTTCTGGTCTTACATCCTCGTTACTGAAGATTAGAAAGTAAAATGCCTAAATGTAGAGATAACTTTATTTATGGAAGATGTTGTGTTGTAGGCCCTGTTCCAGTAAACCACAGAAGTCATTTTTATATACACATTGTTTTCACTTAATCCTAGTCAAAAAGTGACGTGTGTACACTGTCTTTAAGTTCATTAAGTTGTCCTTTTTCTTAGTATTTGTGTACCTTGCCCATGAGAGAATTTGTGATATTTTAATGTACTATACTTACACACTTTTGCTGAAGATAATTCTAACAACACATACATGGTTTTACTTGAAGGTCTTAAACTTCCATCTTGATACTTCTTGGACTTAAATGGCTTTGTGTATGAATTCTTTTACAGAATTGTTTTATTTTGAGTGATACTTTGCTGCCTTGTCCTTGTTTTCTCCCCAGAATCTTTTGATATATTTTTTTCAAAATTTAATTGTGAAAATGTTAACTCCATCTGTCTTTAATAAAAAGCTTGAATGTTATCAATAATCCCTTGTGTACTTTATATTCTGTTTCTTACCCTCACAGGTATTTAATACAATATTGTCATTGACTTTTTTTTCACGTAAATAACAAAAATAGACATTTAGCTTCCTATATCTATGATTTTTGTCAGCATTGGTGTTTCTCTTTAAAATGTATGAAATACCTGTATCTTTCATTTAATACAGATTTAATAATTTTTAGTTTTAAAAAATTGTGGTTACTGGTTTTTTGTTGGTGAGTTTGTGCTAGTATTTTGAGGAGGTTGATTCATAAATATATTTTTGATATGACCACAAGTTCTTACAGCCTAGTTAAAAATTAGTTTTTTTGATCTCATTTTGCCCTCCAGATGCCAATCCCAAATTGTACCTGTTCCCTGACCAACTTAAATTGGGATTAGAAAAAACATGTGCAGGTTTAAAGTATTCTAAAAGGAGTAGGACAAAGAAATGTGAAGTATGGGGGGAAAGGCATGGAGAAATATACAGGTCCTGATTGGTGAACAGAGAATCCTAGTAGTAAATGGAGTTAGGCTGTTAATCTCAAAAGCCAAATGAAAAAGTAATGGGAAAAAGTAGGAAAGGAATTTATTCAGTAAAGCCATATGAGCTTTTAAAAATTTACTTTTATCTTTTGGTAACAGGAATCAAACTCAGCACCTCTTGTTTGCCAGGCAAGCACTGTACCAGTAGCTACATCCCTGGTCCCTGTAAAGCCATATGGGAAGAGAAAGAGAGACCAAGCATTTCAAGCAATGCTTTCTTCATTCTTATCTTTAAGGAACAGTGAAAAACGGCTTAGGTTTAGATAAAGGAAAGAAAGTAAGGAGGAGAACTAGGAGATAAAGGCAACCAGTATGCATAGTTAAGCAGTCTTGGTCAAGCTGTGATCTGGTTTATCATTATATCTCCTCTCTGCTAGCTTTGGGGAAGTCTTATCTCTGGAGGTTCTCACTATGAAATGATTTGCTTCTGCCTTGTTTCTATCATGGAAAAATTGCTCCTGGTTAGGTAGACAGTTCAAATTATAAGGTGATCTATCTGTGAAGTCTTTTCCTAGACTCCTAAGATTTCTTCATGTTTATCATCATGTCTTCAGTCTTAAAGCACAAATGAGGTTAGGTGAATGTATTGGGAATTTTCAGACAGACAATCCCTTAAGTAATCCACATGTTTAGGTATAGAATTGAATAGGAATCTGACTCAAAACGTAAGGTATTAAGGCAGTGGTTCTCAACCTTTCTAATGCCGTGACCCCACAATACAGTTCCTCATGTTGCGGTGACCCCAAGCCAAAAAATAATTTTGGTGACTACTACAAAACTATAATGTTGCTACAGTTATGATTTGGAATAAAATAATAAAATATGTATTTTCCAATGGCTTTAGGTGACTCCTGTGTTTTGGTCGTTTGACCCTCACCGAGGTTGCTACCCACAGGTTGAGAACTGCTATATTAAGGAGACTCATATTGTACAGAATAAATGGAAGACAGGCACAAATAATGAATGCTTTTTATCAAAAGCAGCCTGTTAAGTCCCTGTTACAGATACTCTACAGGGCTATGCAGAAGCTTTCCAAACCCCATTCTTTTAGATTTTTATGGAGGCTTAATGACATTGACATGATTGATGAAATTACTGGTCATTGTTGACCAACTTAAACTACTTCTTTCTCAGAGATTGGAAGCTGATACTGAGAGTTAAATACCTCTTACCTTGCTTGGTCTTCTTCCAGTGATCCACTCCCACTCAGAAGTTACCCTATCAGCTATAAGTTAACTCACTAATTTACAAAAGGGTCCTCTCATTTTGGAGATTTTCCAATAATTTTAGGCTTTAAATGTCAGGAAAGGGTGATGAAGAACAAATATATATTTCAGAATATCACAAATTTTAATGCTTTTTAAAAAGATTTTTAGTTATTGATGAAATACACACATAGGCATTTGTGGCCCCTTTATAGAATTTATCAGTATTTCTTTTTATGTTTAGTTTCCTTATGTCTTAGAAGTCTTTACATACAAAAAATTGAGATATTTTGCATGTATTCATTGAAAACATTTCAATTTTCCTGTTTATGTTGGATTTTTGTCACAAAAATTCTGTTTTGTATGTGAATCTGGTAGCAATCCAGTTTCATTTACCCCAGTTAAGTTGAAGAGTTAGCCAATTTAAGTTAAAATTATCAGTGCCATTTTCTTCATGTTATATGTATGTATATCTTAGAATGAAGGCTAACCTATAAAATGCAGAGTACACTGGCATAAATAGGGTGGAAGTTGATTTCTTTCTTAAAAGTGGAAGTCCTGATAGTATAAGAAAATGTTACTAGTGTATTCCATAATATTCACTCTGTCTTGTTTCTTTCATCCTGTTGGTTAACTGGTCCCTAAGCTTTTGTTTTTGGCTGCCTGTGCTGATGTATAATTATGTAATTCTTTTTGTGGGGAGGAGATGTTAGGCTCCCTAGAGATTATTTTGTTGTCTTAAAAAACAATCAACTTGGTTTTATTGATCTTGTTTATTTATCTCTGCAATATGGAGACTTGAATTCGTGAACTTTGCACCGAGATACATCCCCCAGACTTTTTAAAAATTTATTTTGAGATAGTTTTGCCAAATGCTCAGGCATCTTTCTTCCTCAGCTCCCAGATTTGTGGGTATACAACCATATATCAAAATGTTTTTGAGATTTGTCTTGTACATTTTGATACGTTATAGGAGTTAAGTGCTTTGTAGTTTCCCATAGTTTTGCTCTGTGTTTCATAGAACACACATATTGCTGTAGTTTGTATTGTCCCTCTCAGAATAAGATTTCCTTAGGAACTTGATATTTGTGTCTTTGTCCCACATCTTCATGATTCCCTAGATTTTTTCAAAGCAAGTTCAAATGTTTCTTTTTTTTTTTTAATTTTAGGTAAGGGTCTACAGAGGTTCATGGTGTCACTACTAGATTGAACTCATAGTGACTTGCCTGTTTATAGCCTCTCAAAGCTGGGGTTACAAGCATGCCACCACCTGCAGTCTCAATTATGTCTCAGCGCACCTGGGAAGGAGGCCAGCAAGGCAGATCAAACCTCTGACCCCTGTGCCTACTTGCAGACTGTTTAATCTGCTGAGCTATTTGGTTGTCCCTCCAAAGAAAGATCTAAGCCTGAATTCTAGAGGAGGCCAAGGACTTAACATCTTTAGTCTGGCAGTTCTCACCTTACAGATAGCTATAACTTTTTACCTGGGAATAACAGATGGTACTTGGATTGAAAAAGTACAGTGAAGTACCAGAGAGATAGATAGCTCAAGTGGCATAAGCACCTGCCTGCCTGCCAAGCAGAAAGTCCTGCGTTCTATCACTGGTACCAGCAAGAAGAAAGAAAAAAAAAAGAGAGAAAGAGAGAAAGTACAGTGAGAATATACAAAAAATACGATAAATGGTAATGAGATTAATGCCAAATAGCCTCAAATTTGTAATTTTGTGCTTTATGTGGTCTAATTTTTAAATGTTTCTTCCTTGGATTGGCATATAAATTGTGTCATCCTTTGTGAACATTTTCCTAGTTATTTCTTTAGGGTACTAGCTTTTTGCAAAGTTATTGACACAAGAAGTTTCTGCGGTTCAGTTAGCAAGCACATACCGATCTTTAATTTCTTTTCTTAGTTGAATAGATGAATTAATTTTTTTAAAGAGTATATATTAGTAAAGATTTTGATTATGAGTTTAAATACTGCTATCAGTATGTGTATCAACAGGCACCAAAATGGAACAGCCATCAATTATTACCATTAACTCACAATTCATATATATTGTAAGTAAAATAAATGGTAATATTTCTTGTAAAATTGTTCCATCATTAAATGTGAGTATAATTTTGAGGATAGTAGGTTTGAGATTTTTATTTAGTGGAGAGATGAGCATAATTGCTTTTTTATAACTATATGGTTAATAAAAATATTCTTCAATAGTACTTCTAAATTCTCTAAATAGGATATAGGATATAGCTCAGTGGTGTAGTACCTACATGGCAGGTGCAAGATCCCGAGTTCCATTTCTGGTACTGGAAAAAAAAATCCCCAATTTGCAAATAATTCAATGTTAATTTTTCTGACTCATTTATAGTGATTTTTATACTTAGCAGATAGGGAAAAAAATTAAAGATCAAAACTGACCACACATGCAAAAAAAAAAAAAAAATGTAAGACTTTGTCATGTATAAAGATTCATTGTAGGAAAGAGTATGAAAATATCTTGTATACCTTAAGTCACATACCCACCCAAGAAAGCAAATAGCTAGAGAATATTCTGGTGATACACATTTGAAAAGAGATTACATATAATTCTGAAAGCTGATAGAGGAGAAATTAGATTGGTTTTGACAAACTAAGGTCCTATAAGATGCTGAATATAAAGGGGTTATGACCGATTTAAGTGAGTATAAGGAATTTTTTTCTCCTAATTTTATAGTATCTGATTTGCAGTTCTATTAATTTTTTGATGGGCTGATTTTACTCTATAAGAAACTTTCTCCTTCTCTGTTGCTTATGGAATGATTTTAAGTTACCTGATAGAAGAACAAAAGCCAAAAAATACAAATAGCGCTCCCTTATTTATTATTTTACATTCTTTGATTGATTTACCTGTGGTCATTTTTGGTTTGAAAATACAAAATGCATATTCTTGAAGTCAATAACTCATCAGGACTGGGAAGATAACTCAGTGGCAAATGCCCCTTCCTGGAAAGTGCAAGGTCCCAGGTTTGGTCCCTGGTTCTGCCCCCCCCCCCCAAAAAAAAAAAAGATTTAAAATTCTGTGCTATCCTGACTAATGTGGTGAAAAATCTCTGGGTGCCTTGCCTTATCCTGTCTATGGACATGATTCATATATTCATCTAGACTATCCACAGTATCTGTGATAAATACATACTAGTCACTTAGTGGCTGCTTTAGGTGACAGACACCAAATGGACTATTGAGGCATGGCAGTGCTTGTGTTAAGTAAAACCTTTGTTTTACTTAACCGTGGCTCCAAAGAACAATGGTACAAAGTAACTGCCAGAGTATAAAACAGGTAGGAACTAATTACTTTTGATGGCAGTGTTATAGAACATTTGAGAAGAACATAGTATAAGCAAAGTTTGGCACATTGTGAGTTTTCAGGAATCTACTGAAGGTCTTGGGTGACATTCCAGGGTGAGGGAAACGATAGCATTTGGATAAGGTTACACCATGGCAGAGACCTGTTCATGTCATGGCTGGGAGAGCACAAGAGAAAAGAGGACCCCAGTGTCTTGAGGTTCTAGTATCCCAGTAAATGTAAGCATCCAGTTACTAGAAAACCTCTCATTGGTGTCTGCCTCTTGAAATTCCACCACCTCCTAGTAGTACCCATAGGCTGGGCATGAAATCTTTATCACATGAGGGACACTTACACAAACCATTGCATTAGCAAATTTGTATGGACCTGTGCTTTGATCACAGTTGAGACAATTGCAGTGAACGCTACTAATGTGATTCAGGCACATCATAATCATTATGCATGTATTGTATTTAATTGTAAGAACTGTGATACAGATATTACCTATATTTTGCAAATGAGTTTAAGGATTAAGATGATTAAATATAATTACACGGTTGATAAATGAAAACTGAACTCCAGAGCTTTTTTTTTTTCTTTTAGCCATATTTGAATGCTCAGTATGAAAACAAAAAGCAGTTAGCAAGATTTTTTACTGATTGAAAACCATAATAAAGATCAGTAGTTGTTAAATTTTAGTGTACTATAATTGGATGCCTGGACCCACCTGTTTTCTTATTTAATATGTCTGGGATACATCTGAGAACCTAAGTTGACAACAGATTTCCAGGTCTAATGCAAGGCCCAGGAACTACACGTTGAAAAAATCTGTGAAGTAAATCTAGTTACATCCCTAAATCATCTAATTATGTCATGCTAAATCTTTTACACCTTGATTGTAAATTAGACTTGGTATAACTAATGTATTAATGTGGCTTGAAACTTTTTCCTTCCATGACACTTAGAAAGAGAATATTTAAAAACATTTAAGGGAGATGACCTATGAATTTCTTTTGTTTACTGTGTTCATATTTATTTGTTAGTTTAAATACAGTGGAAGAGTTGAAACTCAAATCACCATAAGTCTTAAGGTTAATTTTGGTGTTTGGACTTACTTAAATGCTGCCATAAATTATCTTTAAATGTGTATTTTTCATTTTAATAGTTTCACCTTTATATTAATTAGTTGCTTAAATCAGCTATAAATACATTTTCAGAATACTGAAAGCTAAAACCCAATGGTTAATTTGAATAACTGCAGTTTGTAAACATAAGAATCTGTAACGTGTCTGAAGGATTTTAGGAAATGATTCAATCATTTTTACTTTTGCAAAAATTCTCATTTCATAAATTTTGCTTTTATTTTCAGTATTTTTAAATCAGTGAGTGGTACATACACTTATTTAGTTTTAATGGTGATTATGTTTAACTCATCAGTATGAATTTCAAGTTTTAAGAATCTGATTTATCTGGATAAATAAAGGCTCCTGGAATGAAAGATAACAATATGTTTTGAGAAAATCTAGCTACTGTGTTTTGGCAAAAAAATGTAGTTTCCAAAACTTTTGATTATGGGACCTATTTTTTTTCCTACATATATATTATCAGTAGTACAATATCTGATATTGATTTTTATTTTATTATTATTTTTTTAATATATTTTTTTCTTGTTTCAGAACTTTTGTTTGTTTGTTTATTTATTTATTTTTATAGCCAGCTCAGCCTGCCCTGAGGGCAGGGCTGGTGCAGCATGTGGTGCCGGGGATGGAACTGAGGTCTCTGCAGCCGCCTATGCTTTCCTAAGCAGGCGCTTTAGACCACTGAACCATCCTGCCAGGCCCTGATACTGATTTTTAAATGAATATTTGAAATGTTACATGAAAGTGATAGGTTTTCAGATTAATATTTTTTAATTCAATAATGTCTTATGCTTGTTTTTGCATGTTTATAGAGAGGATCTGACGAACTACTCTCAGGAAGTGTTCTCAGTAGTCCAAACTCTAATATGAGTGGCATGGTAGTAACAGGTAAGCATTATTCTCTTTAACAGCTTATCATTTATGATGTGCTAGAGCAGAAAATTAATACTAAAATTAATCTATACTACAATAGCCCTTATTTTTAAATGCTGCGTTGAAACATTTTAGAGAAACTTGAGTGTATCCTGTGGCCTCGCACATGCTACATAGCCTTCTATCACAGCGCTGTTCCCATAGTGCTAAAATACTGTATTTGTTTTTAACTATGTGACTAATCTTTTTAAAATAAAAATATATTTTACATGTAGAATTTATGCGGTATAATATCTATATCTAGCTAGATATACAATCTATAGAGATTATATATGTAATATATAATATATAATTATGTAATCTATATAGAAATATAATACATAATATATAAGCTATAGATTATATAATATATATATTATATAATCTGAGTAATTGTTTCTGTCACTTCAGAAATTTTTAACTTCATGTTTAGAATACATTCAAAACTTTTTTTTTTTTTTAAAGAATTTTTTATTTTATTTATTTATGTTTTTCTTGTTTCATAACCTTTATTTGCTTATTCACTCATTTTTATGGCTGGCTCAGCCCGCACCCTGACGGCAGGGCTGGCGCAGCATGTGGTGCCGGGGATTGAACCACGGTCCCTGAAGCTGCCCAAGCTTTCCCAAGCAGGCGCTTTAGACCACTGAGCCATTCCGCTGGGCCTCATAAGATTCACACTTTTTTTTTTTTTTTTTTTTTTTTTGCGGTACTGGGGATTGAACTCAGGACCCTGCACTTGCCAGGCAAGCACTTATTCTACTGAGCTGTCTCCCCAGCCGCTTACATTCAAAACTCTTGATTTTTATTAATTTACTTGTTGAGATAAGTTCTTACTGTGGTATCCCTGTTGTCCTTAAACTTGTTGCTAGGTGTCCATGTTGTCCTTAAACTCGTTGCTTAAGTGATCATCCATCATCAGTTGCTAAATAGCTGAGACTAAGGCCTGTTCTGCTCCAGCAAGCTCTTGATTATTGTCATCTCAAAAATACATTTTTTTCTTTCATGTTAAGGTTCCTTCATGTTCCCTTTGCGCGTTTTTCTTGCGTTGAGGTTATTGTGTTTGTGTGCTTGTATTTTAAATATTCCTTATATCATAAACTTTGAAGCATAGACTTAAAATCTAAAATATTCAAGTATATAGTGTTCTCTGTGTGACATCCATTTTTTGTTGTAACAGTATTTTGTTTTAGTTGATTTCTTCCTATAAATTTAAGGTGATATATTTAGGATTTAAAGTTAAGAGTTTCTTTAAATTCTGTATGTCTGAAATGTCATACATTATTTTAACATCTGCTAACAGTTTACAGATTTTTAGATTTTAATTTATGGTTGATGAACCAAATCTTGAGCCTGAGTCTTACTAATTGAATGAATTTACCTTATAAACCCTTCATTTCACAATATTCATGTGAAATTAAAGTGTTTGTTTTTGTTCTTGCCTTCCCTGTGTCTTTTCCTGAGTTATTTGCTTAAAGAACTAGGTAATAAAAGGATTGGGAAAGACTAGAAAACACATAGCCATTGTGTATGTGTCCTTGAAATACACATACATTTTTAATGTTTCAGTAAACTAAAAATTACAGTGAAGTACTAAAGCAAATATGTGAAGATGAACTTGTTACTATGTATTGCTAAGTACTAGTTTTTCTGTGTAGTAATTACAAAGCAAAAATTACAAAGCCATAATTTTGATAATTAAGGTATTCTACAAATAATAGAGCAAATAGGTTTAAATGTCTACAGCTCTGCTCTTTCTTTTTTATTAGTACATAATAGTAGATAGTTAAAATGTTTCTGCAAACAATATTTCAAGTTATGAAAGTAACTGGTAGCAGTTTGGCCCCTTTTCCAGTTTGTACCCCTAAAACCAAAAACTAATTGAGTAAAACACATAGTACAGCTAGTAATAAACTAGGAGATGATTATCCTTGAGTAAAGAGAAGTGTCATGTAAATTTATGCTGACTACTTTCGGGGGGTACTTTACTCTTGTAGCTCAGGGTGGTGGAGGCCAAGCAAAGTGTAGATGTCTTACTGAACTGAAAAGATTTGAGATTGAAATACAGAGCCCCTTTCACATGTGTGTTTTGTGGAGAAGTATTCTTTTGAAAAGGAAATGGCCCAGAAGTTAAAATGTTGTTTGAGGACAGAATTTGATTCACTTCATCTCAGAGGTTTTTGGGTTAAGCCTGGGTTACATGTGTATAGATTAACATGTTGTAAGTATTATCAGAAATCACCTTTGGGGCTGAGGTAAATGGTAATTCTATAGGTTGAATGATGCTGTGACATTGGAGTTCTCTTCAGTCAAAATGCAGACATTATGTAGAGTATCTCAGTCTTTCAAGATAAGACTCCAGAAAGCTCAGAAATTTAAAAGAATTATAAAAGAAATAAATTTTTTCAATAAGTACCACTTACCTAAAAAAGCCAAAAGTCTAAATGCAGATGTAAAGGCTTCGTGAGTAGTGTAATTGCCTACCTGAACTAAACAACCCTTAAAAAAGACAACACAATCCAGTTTTCCAAGATATTATCAATTAGTATCAATAGCCTGCCACCAAAAATTGCAAGTCGAATGAAGTTGGAAAATATAGTCCATAAACTGTAGAAGCAGCAGCCACAGTCATTTTTGTATAATAACCTGTATATCAGAATTAGCAGATAGGAGCCATACACACTTTCACTCTTAAGAGAAAAGACTAAAATAATGAACAAGTGGAGGAATATGTGAGAAAATTTTAAAAGAAAGAAAGCATATAGAAACAGTAAAGCATACAGAAACAAAGCATATAAAAAAAGTAAAAAGTAAGTCTTAAAACTGTCAAAGAAAAGGACAGTAGGACAAATATCTTCCTTGAACTAAAAGAAGCTAACCTGT